>DVZL01005139.1:0-12296 GCA_018236625.1 Lasaia peninsularis
TAGGATGGTACTATGCTATTATGTGGAACATCTTTATGTATACCCTATTTTCAGCAATAAATGATTATATTATTATTGCTTTATGAGGGGTATTACCTAAAAACGTATGCTAATACATGGATTTATTATGTGCAAATACTAACACTATAAGACACCAAATGTGGACAATTAACATAAAAATGTATCTAAAATTGCAGTGCTAGTTCTTCTACTTATGTAATACTGAATTTCTACACTAATTACAATAATATATTATTTAATAAAACTAATGAGTAATGACTGTATTTAGTTCTCGGTAGGTAGGTAGTTGTGTATTTGCCATGAGATTAAAAAATTAAAACATCAAACGTTTGACTCCACGTCACATCAGTTATTGATGATTTTTGGATGCGTTCAAAATTAAAATAAAGAAATAAAAGATATATGATTATTTTAACATTTAATATATTATTTATATGTGATAAATCACTTTATTTTACAACTTATTTCGTTTTATCGTCCAAATTTATTATTTAATTTTAAACAAAAATCTTCTATAACGGATTATTGTAAAATGTAATTGTAGAACGTAACTTTTATATACTGACATTTCGCGATGACTATTTGATTACGACAAAATACGTGGAAGGTGAATGGAATTTAAATTTCATTTTAAACATAAATTGTGAAAGAAACTCACCACATAAAGACTGAAACATGTTTTCAAAAACTTTGATATTTGTTTTCGCTATTATTTTCAATTATTGTTACGCACAAAGTTGTCAAAATCCACAAGTAGAAGCTCAATCTTTTACAAGTTTAGATGCTACCGTAGTCACACAAATAGCGTATATTACAGAATTTACGCTAAAATGTGATAATCCTTTACCTGAAAACTATGCACTCTATGCCGAAGTTGAAGGAAAACCATTAACTGCAGCTCGTGTTGGTGAAAATAGATATCAGGTAAGTTGACCCTATTTTAATGTAAAATCTTTGAGAAAAGCTTAGTAAAACAATTTGTTATAAGTACAGTCACACAGTACTCTCGTTGTGATCAGTGAACACTGCTAGATCCTATTAGTTAATTAATTAGTAAAAGTATAATGTACCTACAGCTCGCTGTTATTTTTTTCGAGCTTAAATGGTGGTGTTAGTTGTCGGCGACCGCTTAGGTCCAGGCAAAAATATTAACAAATTCTTGAAAACAAATGTTTCTAAAAATATTAGCTTTTGACCACAAATATGTTTTAATCCTATACAATGTTCCGACATATTTTATAGGACAATTGCATGTAACTGTATGTGTATTTCTCATCACCAAGAAATACACTAGCTGAATAGAGTTCTAAGTAGCTCAACTGGCAAACAAAATAACATTATTTTTTCTAAAATGAGTTAAAATTATGTCAATAATTAATTAATATATTTGAAATATTTTTTAAAGGTATCATGGACAGAAGAACCAGCCAAGGCTAGGTCTGGTACCCACGAAGTTCGTATCCTTGACGAAGAAGGTTGGGCTTCTCTCCGCAGAGCCAGACGTTCTGACCCAGCTGCTTCTATTGCTCCTCTACTGGCCATTCAGCTACAACATCCTGGAAGTAAGTTTAAACTGATAATTCCTTAAAGAATCTTAAGTCTTCGGCTTTGATACATTTTCAATTTTTTTCAATTGAATTATTTTGCAATTAGAATATTGGTAGCATATATGTGTACAAATAGCACGAGTATATTATATATGTTTTATCGTTAGTTTATAACTGTAAATATTCTCATTAAAATAGTATATTTATTAAAATAGTAGATCTTTGTGATGTTTGAGAAATGCTACATGTGTTATTATTTATTGTTTAGCTTAGTTGTTTATTGTAACATTTTTATGTTTATATATATGTTTAAATCTCCATCCATTGAAGCATAAAAATTTATTTTCTTTCAAAAATTATTCCTGGAGGTATAAAATATATGATGCAAAACACCAGAGATGTTATTACTCGTTAATCTTACTTCAACTAAGTATCATCAAGTGACATAGGTTTGTTAGAAATAGGTAAAGTGGAGGAACTAATCCATGAAAGTAATTTTTGGACTACTGCCTAATCTAACAATTAAAATTACTTGTTTTTTGTATCTCTTATTATCGTTAATGACTTATATTATCTCTACTCCACATTATATAATATAATCAAATCAAAATATAAGGATTTTGTTTTACTGTTTTTTTCAACTGCACAAGAAATTTGACATATCATGATGTATAATAATTATAATTTGATGTTGATTCGTACCCTTAACAAATTTTTACATTTTCCTAGTACTTCTTTAACCGAAAATAAAAAACACACTAGATATATTTGAATTTGGAACTACACTAGATTTTTAGGTTGGGCCATTTAGATGGTATGGGCAAGTCTATAACCATAACACACAAAAATATGTGTTGTAAGGAACTTAGTCATCAATACTATTGACAAGGAAAACTGCTATTATGAATGCTCATTTTGACACAAGCCTACTTATATTTTTCAGGTTACTCTGGACCATGGATCAACTCGGAAGTTCTTGCAACTGTACTGTCTATTGTGGTGGCATACACAGCGCTTCGTAACAAGAGCAAAATCCTAGCTTAGTTATTATTATAATAAAAAATTTAAATTATATTGATTTTTAAAGATTCTATTTTGTTTTATTTACAGCCCTTGCTCTATAACTATTACCAACTGGGTGACTGAGCTTTACTGTGGTATTTGTAATATCACTAATACCATACCATATGCCACAGTAAAAGAGTGTTATGTGTTAATACCATCTAGCTTCATATATTTTTAATTGTATTCTTTTATGAAAAAGTTAAGGTAAAATTTCGCGATCTCCAAGAACTGATTTATGTTATTAAAAAGTTTATTTACGTTCCATTTATGGATCATGGTACACCCATAATCTTTTTTAAAAAAGATCGGCCCAATAATCGTGAAGCCTGGACTAATACTTTCAAATTAGGTATTAAAAGACATTGATCAGAATGGAACATCATTGACCAATTAATTAATTTTATGAAAAAAAAGTGATTGATTTTGTGATTCACGTAATAATAATTGTTTTTAAAATGTGATTTACGTCCTAATTATTATTCTTTAATTACTGACTAATAAGTGATAACTAATCTATCCTCTACATAGAAGACTGCTTATTTTTATTAACCTTTGCCTTTCGTATGAAAAAACTTAGTCAGCTGATAAATGTCATTTATATTTGACAGCTGTCAAGTTTTTATTTATAAGATACAGGCGGTGATTCGAATATTTTAGACGATAATAATGACTATAAAACCACGCGAAAAAACATCAGATAGTGATGATGACCCTGTAGAATCCATGCTGAAAAGAACTGGATGTCTTGAATTACATTACAAAGTACAGGTAAACAAACGAGCTGCATCAAATTTTTGTTTTTTAAATTTTAGGACTATGGATGATCTGGTAGAGAATATGTTAATGTAAACTTATTAATTAGTCTGGTAACTTAGACAATGTTATATATAAAGAATTCCGAAATTATGATTAGGGATAATGGAATGATAATAAATTTAGTAAACTTTCTATAAACATAGGGTTAGTTCTAATCAGGAGATGGTCATCATTATAGAAAATGTCTTGTATTTAGATTTGTTCAGCGTGATCAATTTAGCAGTTTATCAATATTCATTGAGTTCAGTATAAATAAATGTTTAATAGTAAAGAAAGAATATTCGCTAGGTAATAAAATTCCCAGAAGAATTGAAAAAACACCTTTAATATGTATTTACAAAGAAATGAACATTTCTGGATAAATCGAACAAATTTGACTCCAAAATTATAATACTATATACTTGTAAAATATAGGTATTAGTAAACAATGTCAATGCACAGAAACATTTGAATAGATGCACAGTAAAGTTATTGAAAGTCCAATCCTAGAAATACAGACATCTATATTTATCACACAAATGCCTGCCCCAACAACCATAGTTGAGCTCACCCCTTGACTAAACAGTCAAATATTATTATTTATAAAAATCCATTGCATCATATGTGTTGTAAAATAAAAATTAAATATGAATGACATGATGGTCAGAGCAACTTATATTACAAAAGTGATTCTTTAAATAAATATTACTGGACAAATTACACAAATTGTTCTAACCCCAAAGTAAGCAAATTAAATGCTTTTTGTTATGCGTGTCAACGATACTAACACATAAAAATACTTAAATATATACAAGAATAAATTTAATAAACACCCAGATTTGGAAATACAGACATCTATGTTCATCACACAAATGTCTGTCCCCGTCAGGAATCAAACCCGAGCCGAGTCGATGGGGTTAGGGGTGTATGCTAGCCCCTTGACCAAGGAGGTGGTCAATAAATAAAAGTCAACTATATTAATTCAATGTATTTAAGCAGAGAAGACTCATAAAATTTAAAAAATTGAGTCCTGATTGGCATACTCCTGGTTGATCATGTTCATGAGAGTTTAAAAATTAATTCATGTTGTGAGCTCGCCGGGTCAGCTAGTATATTATAAATATGGCATTTATAATATACTAGCTGACCCGGCGAACTTTGTATTGCCTAACAGTCAATGCATGTCGTGTTACCTTTTAACTGAACTAATTTAGGCTTTGATGAACATAATATTAATATAATGATACAAAATTAATATCAATATTGATAGATACATAAAAGTATAATAAACACAAAAAGAGAATAAAAATTGAAAAAAATGCAAATTCATTTTTTGTTAACCTATAGAATAAATCTTAGAAATAAAAATTTCAATTTACACACAACTGTCAACTTCAAATGTCAACTATTACCTATATGTTTGACACATACTGATCATTTATTGAAAGTAATTAATTTTTCATAATTATTTATTAATCTAGTTTTCATTGTTTTTAAGATCTATTCTGCTATTCGGAGCAGAGACTAATCCAACGAATCAAAAACAATAAAAATGGTCCAGCAGATCTCGAGTTATAAGTGTTGTAACAAACCCGACTTTCTTTATATATAGATAATGTTAATGTACATTATGTACTTTATCTCACTAAACACAATTGTGTAGTAATCGGTCATCACGGGTCAACGGGAAGCTGTATAAAAAACACACAACATTTTTTTGCTAAACAAACTTTTTCACTTGAATTATTTCTGAAAAGTATTTTTATAAATTTGTTAATGTTTAACTAATGAAAATATAATTTTCGTTACCAGGAATGCATAGCTACAACGAAAGATTGGAGGAAATGCCAAAGTGAAGTTAATGATTTTAGAGAATGCATTGATAGACATAAACAAGAAGAAATGTTGAGATCAAAAAGTTAATATGTTCTGTTATAACAAAGTTACTTTTAAGTGTTTCAGTTTTTAAGACTAAAATAAAGAGATACAGTACACATGGTTTTGTTTATTTAGCAAAAATTTAAACTTATACGCTACGGCACTCAAATGGCAACACAGGTTACAACTAAGACATTTAAAATAAAATACTTTGCTAACGACCTACAAAGACTTGGAATTGCCTGGCCTAGCCAAATACTTCCAATAACTCTCCAAATCCTATTTTGACAAACTAGTGATGAATCACCTCTGATGACAGCAGCAGCAATACGTCCCGGAGGCGGGATCGTTACCGCCATAGATAATACACTATATATTAAGAGAGAATTATCCCATGACACAGGATAAAGTCCGGTGAAGTTGTAAGAACCATTCGGTTAGTCAGCAAGTTAGTCCGTATCAAAAAAAACCCATGACACAGGCTAACGCCTAACGCCGCATACTACAGTACACACACACACACACACTTACACAACAGCAACACCGTCGTCGCCGGGTACGACGCAGACCCGTGTTCGTAAACAATATAAATTATAGAAACTTTAAAATGCACTGTTTTGCCTCTGTTTGAAATGTCTTCATATTTCTCGATTACAATATTATTCTGTGGGGGAGCGATATATTGTGAACTAGGCAAGATGGTTATAAATTATTTAGATTCTACTTAATTATAATTGACTTAAATTATGTACCTATAAACAATACTGTTACATAGGTACCTACATATTATAATGATCATCATGGTAATTTTTGAAGAGCAATTTTTTAAATTATGTTATAATAAGTAATGCACTTGTTCCAATAATACCAAAATCAATGTAGTAATCACTCACACTCAGGAACGCCACATAAATAGGTACCTGCTCTCATTAGAATCAAACTCCAGTCCCGTCTAGTTTTCAGACCAGTTTCGACGTCACACTAATGAGTCAAGTGTTTATGATACTCCTTAGTTTTGGCTAGATACCTACCACATTTCGCAAACAACGAGATGATTCGGGTCGAGAGCGGAGACACCTACACCACCTTAGAAATGAGTAGTCGTAGTAGTTGTTTCAGTAAACATTCATTCATCAATTTTGTTTTTATTTTATTACAATTAAATATTTATGGTAAGCTAGCTGTGGTCGGTATGAGACCTACCGCGATGGAATGTCATGGAGGAGGCCTATGTCCAGCAGTGGGCTTATTTTGGGAGAAATTATGATGGTGAGCGAATTCCTAGAGATACAAACATCCTAAATACTACGTTTAATGGTTTTGTCTATGAATGAAGAGTTTTAATACAAAATTTGAACTCTCGTTTCGCAAAAAAGGTGTCCTTTTCCAAGGTCAACTCTATAACTCCACCAAATCTTATTATAATCGATTCAGACAGAGGCATTTAGAATATTAGTAGGGATATAGATTTTTACGAACTTGCAACCCTAAGTCGTCAATGACATGGTTGAAACTTGACGTAATGTAAGTACGTTGAGCCTTGGAAAAACGAGTAATACAATTATTGGGATGATACTTATCCAATTTGTTAGCTTCTTTCACATTTAAGCTAATAGAGTCCAATTGCCTACTTGTCAGTAGCGAAGAAGACTAGGCGAGCATCACTTCATACTTAGTTTAAAACAAAGTCTCTTTCTCTGTCCCTATTTCCCTATTTTCTATTATGTTTGATTAAACCTTTAAAACTACGCAACGGATTTTGATGCGGTTCTCTTAAATAGATAGAGTGATTCAAGAGGAAGGTTTTTATATACGTACATAGCACGTATAGTATACCCGTGCGATGCCGGGGCGTATCACTAGTAGGTTTGTATTATGTATATTTTTCAACGTTGGGGCTTGATAACACTTCCTTGTATTCATAATTTAAACTAGCGGTGCCCGCTACCTCGTCTGCGATTTTATTTAATCATTTTATTTTATTTTATACATTTCTAAAATAAAAGCTATTCTAAATCAAGTTAAAGTCATTTCTTATTGAAACAGCTGTGTGTCAGTGAATGTACCGTCACAATCAATCCAGCCGTTTCAGAGATGATTTATTTGTGTAGATAACAAACACGTCATGTACAGTTTCACGTAAACTTGCACATCAGCCCTAACACCCGGGCCACAGGAAAGCGACGCACCTACAACATTTAAGGTGTCTAAACCCATCTATGGTTGTTTCGCTCCTCAGGAGAGCTTGTTCGCTTCCTTAAGCAATAAAAACATAAAGAAATAAAAAATAAAGAAATACAATCTTTTGCACGTAGTTTTGTATGTGTCATGAACTCATGACATATATTATGTTAACGTAGTTACTGTGAATTTTTTAAAATATGAGTATAGGTTTTCATATCACCAAGCCGACGTTGTGTAAGACCTCCCACGATTTCGCCGCGAAGCCTCGTCCCTCTTAAGTCTAAAATAAACTTCAGTTTTCACAGCGCTACTGTTACATTGATCTGCAAAATATTCTACCATTGTCCTATTCCGACTGCGAGGGTAATTGTCGAAGAGTACTTATGGTAGAGGTTTAATATCATGGGGACGGCAATTTTATCTAAGAGTGTGTAAAACAGTTTATCTGAAAAACAAAACGTTGCTTAGGATTGGGCACATACTTGGACCTAACATCGGCGGCTAATCGTGGGTATATGTATGTACCTCTGCATACTTCTTCCGGGACATGAAAGTGACGATATCTTTTTTTGTCATTATAAAAAAACTTATTTTAACACAAATATTTATTCTTAATCATTAAATTTCAATAACAATAGGTTCGCTTGTCATATTTGTTGAGGAGGTTAGTTCGTGTGAAGGGTGAAACGTCACTCGTCGGACAAGCAGTCCGAATGTCAACTGTCTTTCATAAGCTCCAACACTGTACAGATATCCAAAGACGTAGGGTCGCAAAATTAATTCAGTGTTATTTCTTATGAACACCATACCTATGTTCGTGCTAACTTCGTAAGTCAAGAAGTAATACTTATAAGCACTAACTATCTCATATGCATTTGATTCGCCTGTAAATATAGTTGTACCGAACTTGAGAAGTCCGAATCTTCCTTTGCCGACATCTCCAAAAGTCGACCATGAGACTGCCTCACCCGAAGTATCTATACTGATATCCGGATACATCTCAATAAATTTGTCAAATGTGGGTGCATAGTTCTTGTAGTCCACCAAAAAGTAGTAATTATCCTGGAATTGAGTCCCACTACCCGACCAATTGTACGTTAGAACGTAGAATGCACTAAATCCTATAACCACTGATAAACCAAGAACCATTTTTTAAGTTTCTTTACCTGAAAATAAGAAAAAGAAATAAAAGTATTTTTTTTAGTTTTTATTTACAGAAAAAAAAAAATAAAAAATTCTTTAAATGTTTAACTATCTTATGTTAGGTATACCCAGCTATACCCGTGATTTTTGATTTAATTATTTATTTTTATACATTTCTAAACAAATATTCTAAAATAAAAGTAGCCTTATCCATTCCTTATTACATCGGCTATCAGCCAATAAAAGTCCCTTCAAAATCAGTCCAACCGTTTCAGAGATTAGCGGGTACAAATAGACAGACAGACAAAAATTCTAAAAAATGTTGTTTTGGTATATGTGTACTCTTGTAAATATATTTGTGCCCTTAGTAAAAAACGGTTATTTTAATATTACATATTGACAGTCCAATGTCTAGATAAATTCTTAGTGTAGCTAAGTTAAGTTAGTTTTTTAAGAGACATTGTGCGAGGTACACATATCATTCGAAGAATTACGTGGTTTATCGCTGCTTGGACCTTTAACCAGACTTGGCGATACCGACACACATATTTTTTTATTCAGTTCTTGCTGCAGCGACAATTATATTGAACGTAACAAACTTTAAAACCATAAAACGACTGCACAATAGTATAATGTGATAAATTTACTTATTTTCGTTTTAAAGGTTCCGCAACAAACTGGTAAAAACGGACCCCGATTACTAAGATTCCGTTGTCCGTCCGTCACCAAAATGTATCTCAGGAACGGTGTCAACTAGAAAGTTGAAATTTTCACAAATTATATACCTACCTATTTCTGTTGCCGCTATAACAACTTTTTTTACTATTTTATTGATATGGATTACGAAATTTGATAGATTTGATTTGATTGATTTAATTTGAAATCCTTAGTGTGCGAGGCCGATTTCTTTAATTATAATAAGTATTTCAAGTCATTTCAGTTTTAAGTTACCTTACATACCTAAGTATTTAGGTCATAACTAAATACTCATGTAAGGTATACACTATATACAGCAATATAAGCAGCAAATAATATCGATTTGAACCATTTCTTAGTTATATAAAAATTGTGGACGTAGTCGCGGGTGTAGCGAGTGAATATAATATATTAACTTATATGTACTCGTATATTAACTGATTTATACTGATACTATTTATTGTCCAGTTTAATATTAAAATGACCTATACGTTCAACCATGCCTATAAATTCCAGGTTTCAACTTGTGATAGCAGTTTGAACATTTATAGTGAGAGTTGTTACGGCTGTAACTTCAAAACTAAAAAAAATACGACTTGATGTATAGTCTGTAAACTGTGTTCTATTCAAAAAAAAAATGAAATCGGACTGCCTATTCCTGAATTATAGGCAAATTTAGAAAATATTTATTGTGTATGTGGAGTTTGATATCAAAAATCATTTTTAAGAAGAATAATTCCATGTGGACACACTATCTACAAATAGGAAAATATATTACACTGGCTATTTTATTTTATTAATATGTTATTTTGCTATGGCGGCACTTCGAAATACAACAATAACGTTGTCAAATCGCGTTAGCGGATACAGGGATACAGGAATCAAAAATTTGTACTAGGTTTTTTGAGTTTGACATTTCTAATCGCGCAAAATGACGCGATCGCGTCGAGACGATAGTGTACGTTCTAAGGGGGCAGAAGTTTCACAAATGCGTTGCCGACCTTTTGGGAATGAGTATGCTCTAATCTTGTAGGTTCCTAAGTCGTATCCGTTTGGGAACACCGCCGCTGGTAATTCGTTCCATGTAGGTGTAGTACGAGGCAAATACCAGTAAGTGCCCGCGACTTCGTCACATTTTTATTTCATTATTTTATTTAAGAAATTTTGAAAATAAAATTCTAAATTGAAAGTAATCAAAGCCATTCGTTATTAAATTGGCTAAAGTCCCGTCGAAATTGGTCGAGCCTTCTCAGAGATTAGTGGCTGCAAAATGACAGACAAACAGACAGATAGCCAGACAGATAGAAATTCTAAAAAATAACGTTTTGGAATTGGTACCTTCAACCTTCAAAATTGTAGGGGCGACTAGTGCGTATGTTAATATTTTTGAGATATGAATAAAAAATAAAAAAAGGTTAAACAAGTTGAAGTCAGGTTTTTGCAGTTTTACTGCGTTAAATTAATTGTATAATGCTAATTTAAAAAATCTAAAAATACGAAAAAACAATTTTATTCTACGTTACCTAAAACTTAAATGTATACAAAGTGTTTTTAATCAATACATTTATATTATGAGTATATTAACTTTGAGCTGCCTGGTACAAAAGGCGGAAGGTCTATTTTTCACAGAAGACCGATATCAACACGGGGATTTAGTTTTTTATGGAATAAGATAGAGCACAAGCACTCGAGGCTCCTGATGGTAAGAGACAACCGTGGCCTATAGACACCATTGATGTTGCAGATGCGTCACTGTGTGTCGGTCTATGAGACCGTATGTGCAAGTCTACCAGCTACCCTACCCTCCAGACTGGAACACGGCAATGTCACAATGGTGGCAGGAATAGGTAAAGAGGTGACCTGAGGTGAGGTACCCTGACGTTTTGCTGCACAGCGCTCTACTACAGCTCTTACAGGGGATACAGACCAACATGGGGAAATACGGAAGTAACTAATTAACCTAACTGTAGAATGATGGTAGGTACCACTCTTTTACGGTTAGGTTTTAACACGCTCTCACCATCCTCTACGGTTAAAAAAAAAACTTAAAAATGGCGTCAAGTTTATCCTTAAAATGCTTTTTGTATTTCACTTTAAAATTATTGAAATACTTATAGTAATTTTCTTACGCAGATCGCCATTTTTTTCTATCTATACATATACCTATAAAAAATGTAGCTAAGAATTATATCTGCACATTAAAAAATTTGAACTAGACGACTATAAAACGGCAGGAGACCACATTTTCTTTTTGGGATTTTTGTCTGTAGGCCGCGATTTAGGCTAAAACTACTGAACCGATAATGACAAAATTTGTCTATCGTGTAGCCTATGTTTTGAAGTTTAACTATACTTTTTATCCCATTTACTTAAGGGTGTTCCGTGGAAGAAGGAATAAAATTTAAATCTAATTTTGGTTTTAATTCATGAACGCTCAGTTCGCATTAGACGTGTACATCATTTAAAACTGGTTAATAAAATAATCTAGACAGTAACAATCTTAAACTATAAGATTAGCAGAACCGATGTAAAATAAAAGATGAAAACTTCAAATCATGTAATTAGGTTAAATCAACTTTTGATCATTTTGCTGCTCGAATATGCACAGAAAAAATCCATCAAGTGCGAGTCGGACTCCTGCACAAAGGGTTTCATATCACTATCTATGAAAACAGCAAAAAATTACGTTTGTTGTATGGGAGCACCCTTTATATATTTATTCTATTCTGTTTTTAGTACCTATTTGTTGCTATAGCGGCAAAAGAAATTCATCATCTGTGAAAACAATGAAGTCTCAGTAATAGAATAAAATACAACTCTCAAAACTGTTGCCAAAAATTGTAGACTAAGTCGCGGGTTCAGCTAATAAAAATAATATATATATAAAAATTAATTTCCCTTCGTTAGTCTCGCTAAAACTCGAGAACGGCTTAACCGATTTGGCTAATTTTGGTCTTGAAATGTTCG
>DVZL01005140.1:0-12295 GCA_018236625.1 Lasaia peninsularis
ATCTCTGTACAAAATTTCATCAAAATCGGTTCAGTGGTTTAGGCGTGAAAGCGTAACATACAGACAGACAGACAGAGATACTTTCGCATTTATATAATAGTACGGATTTATGTGGTATTTTGTTATTCTAAATGCCTAAAGTTTAGTCGGTACGTAGATAATCTGTGAACGATAAATAGTTGCAGACTATAATTTTCTATCAACAAATTTCTACTAAAAGGCCGTCGTTGAAATCGCGAAATTACGCGAAATTAAATTTCCTATATAACAATTAGGAAATTTAATGCACACGCAGACTAGGAAATATAGACATATATCACCCAAATGCTTACCCCTATTGGGAATCAAAACGGAGCCTCGCTATTTGCAAGGAGCATTAGTAGACAGTCAAATATAATGTTCGAATTATGTAAATTACTAACTCGAGCGGAGCACTCTGCTCGCCCACAAGTTCGGTAAAGTTGTAAAAACCACGCGGCTATCAACAATTTATTCATTAAAAAATACATTACCAAAGTATAGCATTAGGTAAGTAGGTGAATGGTTACGTATAAGTAAATTTGTTATTTAAAACAGGCAACATTCAGTAAAGTCAACGTATATACTTACAACTGAGATCTTATCTATTCAAACTCTATCTGAGTGATTGCAAGGAAAGTTAGAAGTGGCTTGTTATTGTGGCAATATTCTTGTGTGTAACGAATTAAATGTTATATAATCTTATGTAGTTTTGTGTCGTATTTATTACCGTAAATTAAAAATATTATTTAGAGCGTGTTATAATAATACATACACGTAATTTTATGTTAAAGTTCAATTTCGACGTTCATACAAGCAAATATAACGTAGAAACGAATTTCCCACTTAACCTCTATTTTGTAATATTTTCTGACTAAATATATTTTCTATATCTACGAGAGGGCAGAGGACTTATGCACCTATGATTACCCAACAATATATGTATAAGGCACATAATAAGACCGGTGGTAAGCGCGACGGGCTTAAATCCAATCTCAAACAATGTAATGTTTTTCAGATAAACTGAAAAAATGCTATTAAATTCTTGCGGGACCCCCTCCGAAGTATGACCTATTTTTCAAAATAATCTTGATGGAGTCATCAAGTAACAAACACACACTAAGGAACAAAACACAGGTGCAGAAAATTTGGATATATTCTATTTGAAGTCGGTTTAAACAAAGCCGTCCTTCTGTAATTGGCCTTCCCTAGATAAATGCTCCACGTTACAGGACCCTTGTCACAGAATTTCAAACAAACACAATTAATAAAACTAACAATCATAATTAACAAAGTTGCTAATTACGTAAGGAAGCTAGGGCACCTGATGTTCAGACATCATGGCTTTTACTAACATTTTTTAAAATTCCCGGCACACGAACAAAATGATACACATACATTTAGATGTAAAGATGTTTTCTTTTTTATTATTCTCATCGCAATGGATGGAAAGTCTCTTCCTGAGAAAATATAAGTTCTAGAAAATTACAAGTAAATCGCATTAAAAAAGATCTTTACATTTTAACTCAGTGTTATTCTACACTTGAGCTCTTGAGAAAGTAGAATTAGTAGTATAGTATTTTCACAAAATTATTATTTGAAATCTATATTATATCAAAAGAGCTCAGATGTACCTAAAAACCATTAATAGACATAAAGTTTTAGCGCAAAAATATAATTTGTAGCACAATTCAGCACTCTCGACAAAATATTAGCTTAGAGCGTTCGCCTAAAGCCTTCATCATTAGTCATTCTATTCGACAATTTCCTCTGACAGTTCCTAATGGGCTGCGTTATGGGCTGTCAAAGGGTCTATCGAAGCTCTTTTATGTCGGATATTGGACCTAAGTGCGGGGTACCAATCTAATGACGTCATATTATATTAGCTGTAATCATAGACCTCAAAAAATCACCAAACAATTCACTAACATTTATGTTAAGTGTGGGTTACTATAAAGTGTTTATGATATTCATAGATCATATAGAATTTTCAGAGAAACATAGGTAACTAAATACAAAATAATCAAAGGCCAGATTGATGTAGATTAATTATACTTGTACATATTCACTTTTAATTTGATTTTTAAACTAGTTAATGGCTTATCCAAGATAAGGATATTAAAATCTATATATTTGCAAAATGATGTATAAAACTGCCGCCACTACCTAGCCGGCTGGTTTTGATTAATTACCACCTCTATTCCCTAAAAAATGTGTAACGCAGGTAATTCGTAATGTTTCTTCATCATTATTGTATCTGAGCATTTTTAAGTTGTAAATATTAATACCCCCAAAAATCTAACTAGATATTAGTATTTGTTATAGAAACCTACTTTATTAACCTCGAGATAATATTTATTATTATTTCCTCGATATATTGAAAGGCTAATCACATAATATAATATTAACATTCAGTGCGCACCGACGACATTTTAATTAAACCGATAACATCAGTGCCAATACAAATCGTTAATGCATCCACAAGCATCATGTAACGTGACGTCATGAATAATTGTCACATGCCAATTCCTAAACATATTGTATCTAAATTGTGTTTGTGCGTCATTCTCTTACAAACTCGATTTCAATTTGTTAAATATTGCTGGTATTTTCGTTGCACGCTAACTAAACTTATTTTGGTTATATGATGTCTTTTACATGCATACATTTCTTCACGCCAGGTCCCTTGTGTGGTAGGCAGAGTGCCAAATGTCACGATCTCAACATACCTGCCTAGCTTCTTCCACATTCATAATTCTCTACATCCATACACGTTGATTTCTGAGACTCTTGACACCACCCTCGAATAATACGTATCATCTTTTTATTATGCATCAATGATATATTTTTCTTAAGAAATAAAAAAACGGACGTTTAAGTTATATCAAATTAGTCGAAACATAATAAGTTGTACGGCTTTTTATCGAAATTTACTGAAGTACAGTCTAAACGCTACATACAAACTAATCTGAGAGGACTAAAGGCTTTTGTCTCTTTCTTTTACTTGCGTAAACTAAGATGGCGCGGGCGGTAACTTAAAATAAGTTTTTTAGCTTGAGCTCCAGAATGACCAGTATTGCCGGTAAAATTATTTGCTTGACCAAAACACGAGAACAACGAACAAAACAATTTACCACGATTTGATTGGTCGATTACGTTGTTTTGTTGATGACGTCACAATTTTATTAGCTTATATATACTTATGTATACTTATGTATATATAGATGAGTTACTATGGTATGGTTGGATGTTGGTCCTAATGTGAAAGTCTACCGGTTACCTTACCCTCCGGACCGAAACACGACAATGTGGTTATGGAGGTAGAAATAGGTAAGGCAAAAAGGCCGCAATAACAGATAGTATCATAAAGAATCATATAAAAATCACGTTCGTAATAAACTTGAAGCTATGGCACTGGAGATTACATTCCCTATACTCCAAATACCTGTCCCAAATACGTAGTATTGCTAACTCTATCTAAATTGGCATGTATTTCTTTCTGTTTATTCTATGAAGTTGACGAAGTCGTATAAGAATGAGATGGATTTTTAATACTATTGTGAATAGGCCGTTGTTAGGAGTATAATATCCAGATAATAACCTTTAGCTTCATGGTAATAGACAACGGTACAGAACGTATTGATATATTAAAAGCAACAGCTGTTCCGTCATTTCGTTTTTGTATCAACAATATGTTTCACGAGAATAGTCTCTTTGTAACACTTTCGCATACGGTCATAAGTCAGTCAAGAGTTTTCTTTGTTCTGATGTATTATATACATATGTCGCAATAAGGTCATAGTCCACAAAATAAAACTCAATGGAATGAAAATTTTACTGGAGAATCCCAATACCAATAGCTATTGAATTCGCCTTTTACATAAACTTATTACTAACTGCCCCGGCGAAGTTCGTATCGCCCGCACTTATAATGAAAAAATAAATTGAAAGTAAAAAAAACTTTTTAAAAAAGATTTTATTTAAATTCTGTAAAAAGAAGAATCTCGTTCTAGAAAGATAAAAGTGCATTAAAAAATAACTATTCCGCCATCTTGGATATATTTATAATGACGTTTAATTATTTTTCGAGTTGCTCTCAACGAACCCTTTCATTTGATATCGTTATTGTAGAAGTGCATCAAAAGTAACTATTCCACCATTTTGGTATGTCCACTATATTGAATATCGAATGACGTCACGTACCTTACCGTGTATTGTCATCCAAACTAAACGTGTAAACAAAACTTTATCTCAATCGGATAAATATATCTACATCAAAATTGAGTTCTGAGATTCCACCCGAATATCCAAACTTACATACATACATTGCAAGTTAAATAAAAGCTTTTAATAAAAAGCAAAATTTGATCTCTGAATGGGACCAACATTAAATGTTCGATAGCTAGGAGTAGTTTCTAAGGGAAAACGAAACTAAACTCAAGAAAGGCTGGACCGATTTGGCTAATTTTGGTTTTGAGTTATTTGTGTCCAGCCCAGGGAAGGTTTAAAAGGTGAGTTAAAGGGAAGGTTTAAATGCTAGAAATATAGTAAAAACAACAAATTCGTTTTCCCTCAGAAACTACTTCAACCCGTCAAAAATTTGATATAATTGTTTGAATTCCCCTTTTAGTGTATATTGTACGCATTATTCTTAATAACCGACTTTAAAAATATTATTTGTGTTGTTCTTGTCATAGCTCAATGTTGTACAAATTTTATGGCAACTGGTTCAGTACATTTTAGAATATGTGTACAAACTCTAAATTATATTCTTTATCGATATAATATATGACATCATAATAATCTTGAAGCACTTTTGTTGCAAAAAATGGGAAATTTTATTCAACAAGAATATGTATATTTTACGAGAACTAATAGTATGTAACTTACGTCATCCGACGTATCGGTTAGTCATCCATAACTAGTCTTTCTTTGACCCAATAATTCTACGAACTCTGAGTTGAACATCTGGCATAGTAAAATTTGATATCGTTTTAGATTATTATTAACGACTGAATGATTTATTTCCAAACAAAAAGTCTAAAGTAAAACTAACTACTACCTACTAATTACTAAATAATAGGTATTTTATGGGATAAGGCAGCGAACAAGCACTCGGCTGCTGATGGTAAGAGACGACCGTGGTTTATAGACACCATAGGTGTTATAGGTTACCATCTTTCTGCGACTGCGATGACCAAAACACAACATTTGCTGCACAGCGCTCTACTACCAGTGAAATATAAAGATACGAATGAAGATATATTATGATTTATACTTATATATATATGTATGTATTCAGCAGCAACATTATGCATATAAAAAATCAAATTCCATACCGTTAATTTGTTATTAAATTAATACATTAATTTAATTATAAGTTACCCGAGGTACACTTCAATCTAGATGTTTTTTTGGATTTTAAAAAGCCCTGTAATATACAGTGAAAATACGAATAGACAATAATAAAATTATGTTGAGAAATACAAAAGCGCCAAGCGTTCCAACGTAGGTGTAGGTATTTTGTATGAAAACAGATCGTATCGGGGCTGTCACTGGCTCATTTTGAAATATTACTACCATAGACTATACACTTCACTTATAATCCATTATCTGACCCGGTGAACTTCGTACCGCTAGATATTGACAGCTACTAACAGTTATGGAAAAAGTATTTTATTCCTTAACATTTTTAGAGTTTTTTTCATAAAACAATTGACAACAATTAACACAGCAAAAGTTTCAAGTTCACAAGTGATGCGATTACTAATTAAAATAGAGATACGTCTACGGACATCCGTATTTTGATTTTAACCATCTCCCCAACAATATGTAACAAAATCGGTTATAACTAACACAACTTTCTTTTATATATGTCTATAACATAGATTACTAGAAGACGTCCTCCACACATTAGTGAAGCATTAATTTCACAATATCCTATTTTGCTAATTTAAGTTATACTATATTTGTATTTGTAGGCCACGGGGATATCTTATCATAAAAAAATATAGTTTTATGTAATTAAAGTCGAATACATCGTCATGTTTACTTTCAATCACAAAAAAATAAACGCTCTAATTCAAAGCTATGTAATAAAAAAAATAAAAGTTAGGAAAAAGATTATAGGTGATAGTTATTACAGACCATCGGGGAGCCACCTAATTGGTCGCTGTCTTATAATATAACAATGAAACGAGAAATTTAAGATCATTTTAACTTTTATATAATAACATCCTGCGATACCACAAATAAACACACACAAACATAAGTTAACATAACAAGCCTCTTTTTGACACATATTGATCCAAAGCCAAAGAAACAAAATTCTAAGAAACCAGCATCGTTGAAGTAATTAAAATCTTAAGTTTTAACCTTCATATTGCCCAATAGGTGCGAAGGGGATTGGTATTGATATTTTTCTACATACGAAATATTGAATTAGCTTAAACCAACAAGTTTAAATAGCAGCTGTTGTAATACGAGGTACCTATGTAACACGCAACTCGAGTAGGTGGCTGTGTGCTGTTGGCAAAGGTTTGGAGTAGGAGCAATCTGGTTCTCGATTTATAAGGAGTGAGATACACCTTCTACTCTCCTCTGGAGAGTTTTTAGAATGAAAAGTGTATAACACAACCTAACACCATGTCGTCTAACGTATTTTTGTAAAGAAAAACTATTTTCGATGTTTTTAAATACACTTTTTTTAGATTCACGGTACAAGGAAATGGCAAAATAAGTGACCATCATCCCCTCTTGCTTCTAAACATAATTATAGAATGAAAAGTCAGTTAAAAGAATTTAAATTCTATTTTGAGATACCCAAGAGTCAGACCTATTGTCCATTTCCCATAAGTTTCCAAATGCATACATCACATTAAGTATAGTAATATGGGTTCTAAAAACTTTAGATTATTGTGGAGTTAATAAGATTTATTCGATCACGGATCTCCAATTATGATTATAAAATACAAAAAATATGTTCCATTTTAAATTTTAATGTAATAATATTGTTATAAAAAAGTTACAGTTACTGTGTTATGTTACTTAATTATGCAATTAGTAATTAAAATACATAATATGCACAGGGAAATGAAAATGAAGCAAAAATTAAAACATGAAATACGTATTGTGAATTAGGAAGTACCTACATGAAAGCAGCGATTCTTTAAATTATACCTATTATATAAGTATCATAAGTAAACAGATAAAGTTTTCCGCGTTCCGATTCGATAGTAAATTTTTGAATTATATTCAGACGCTTCACAACACACGCGTCCACGAAAAATATATTCTAACTTTCCACCCGCGGCTTATATTTTAATAACATAGATAACTTTCAAACATCAAATTTTTTTGCGTAAAAACATACTCTCTTTTTAATATAGTCGGTAAAAAGTGGCCCATGTGTTATTTTCATGTAACACACAGGTCATGGGATGGGCCACGGAATTGGATATGATGTAAAATTCTTTAAAGAAAAAACTATTTTATGGATATGGATCATATCCGTCAAGTAGTTTTTTCTTCAAAGAGTAACAAGCATCCATACATTCATCCATTCATACTTCCGAACTTACGCGTTTATAATATCAGTGGGATTACGTTCTCAAGGTAATAAAATAGGAAAAGTCTCTGATTACTTATAATCGCCGGTCGAGACGAAGCAGGACACTTTTCGACTTCATCGAGCAGAATAGTTAATAAATTAATAAATATAAATTATGTGTTAAAATATTTGCGCACCACATTGTGGTAGAATATGTTGGTATAATTAGAAACTTTTGATTTGTAATATCTTTTAAACACACATATTCGGCAAATTAATAATTTTCATTTGATTTCATTTCAAAAGTACTCCTCGAGCAATGCAAAAGAAAGCCTCAAATAACTTGCTATGTTTTTGGGATGTGTTTCTATTTTAATCTATATATACTTAGATTGTCCAGTGTTTGTGTAAATATAAAAAAATAAAGTGTTGTCTGACTGTAACTTAGCTAGCACAGTTCTATTAACCCTTTCGGAACTTGTGCCGAAAATTAAACATCTTCGGTTGGATCATGAAAGTAATAACGCGCGCTAAAGGAAACTAGTGAACTCGTAGACACCTATGAATGTATTTATTTTTTATGGAAGAATAAATACCCTATTGCAACTCCACGAATTGTAATTTGCTATATCTTCTTAGTTATATTAAGTAATCTGTATTTTCTCTAACAACAGTAAAAGAAAGAGACGACATATTATATTTGATGTTGTCAAATTCTTTTACAAGCAATATTTTGTC
The DNA here is from genome assembly GCA_018236625.1 of Lasaia peninsularis. Taxonomy (NCBI): domain Eukaryota; kingdom Metazoa; phylum Arthropoda; class Insecta; order Lepidoptera; family Riodinidae; genus Lasaia; species Lasaia peninsularis. The sequence goes on from DVZL01005140.1 coordinate 8,306, forward strand.
AGTCTTGGCTCTTTTTATTATGACGGTTTAAAGGCTCAAACATTACAATCATGTATGCAAATATTAAATATGGTTGCATACTTAAAGGTTCCCTTAAAGACATCGTTAATTTGATATTAAGGTGACCTTGGTGTATTTTTATTTTATTTTTAATCAACTAAGGCGCGATCAAAAATGTCTTGTCACTCTTGTTCGTGTCTAATTGAAGCAAGATCTGATTTGATAGTTCTGAACTGATGGTTTCAATTTAAGACGAAAACAGCTAGAATTGGAATGTCTTAAAGATACATTTATTTAATTCGTATGGTGACTACTTAGACATTAGTAGATGTACGGTACACAGCTTTCTACGCGCCCGTATCACATGTAAGTTTTGCACGCGCGTCACTCACCTGACGGGCTAATACCAGGCCCCGTCGTAGCGAACCACTCATTAAATTCAATTTTCTATCTCAGTACATTCAAATTATTTTCACATCTATCATGTTGCCGAGATATAATTTACTTGTATAAACAAACATACAGTTAAATAGTTAGTATACGATTTAAACTGATTTAAAAATTATGTAGGCATATATAATACAATTTTAGTTCTAAAACTTTTTGTTTAAAAAAAAAGAAAAAAATATAAGCCCTTTGAGTTTCAAGAAGTGGTCACATTATCCGGTAATATTTTTTTAAATTGTATAGACGTGTCACAAATATCGCTTGTATGGTCTATAAAAAAGGAGTTTTCAGTCTGTTTTTAAATTTTTTTATATTCTTTTGTGTGTTTTATTACTCCCTCAAATCCTCATGGATTTCTATGATTGTTGTTTTGTAAGATTAAGATTTAAAACAAGCGGTTAATTAATTTTTAAAATATAATAAAAACATACATCTTAATAAAGTGGAATCCGATTTCAATCAGTTTTTCTGCGTGTAAATTGTTTCATTGTGTCGGATAAGTTTACTCATATATTCTGAGAACAATCTTTGTTCTTACGTCAGTTAAGCTATTATTCATATGCTATATAACATTAAATTTGTAAAATCAATTACTTACATCATCAATTTTTGTCTGTTTTTTTTTTGTTTTAATTGTAAAAAAAAGAGAATTGTACGACGTGTTTTTGCTCGTGTTGGCAACACTCGTCAACCTCGGAATTGTACAAAATGGCCGGATTAAACAGAACCATCAAGAGCGAGAGACGATGGTTGTAGATTCAAATCCTCCAAAATCCAATCCAAATTATGTGAAATCACAACACGTTAAAGTTCTAAAATTATAGTACACAACTTTAATAAGCGATAAGGTAAACATTTAGACATATTACAGCTCAATTGTCAAAGAATATTACTGTTCAATAAAAATATGAAACTACTTACCGTTATAGTGTCGTATATGCCATTTTCGTCATTTCGTAATGTGGGAGCGGTGGTAAGGGTGGATGGTGGTTTAGAAGTCGAATCTTTACGTGGTTGCGGCGCTGATATGTGAAGGGGGTCGCCATTACGTGACCAGTTCCGATGGATTTGCCAACTCGTGTCCGAAAATCTTGCTCTATCCTGCGAACGAAAGATAAACTCTTCATTATCTGCTATACACTGATTGCAGTACTCATTGGGCCAAAGTACTTGGCCAACGTATCCAATGATTTCTGCTTATAATACCTATATACCGCCCATTTAGCTTTGAGACAATACCAATGAGACATAGATATGGACACTTAAATACATCCAAGTGATGCTATTCTTGTCAAGAATGTTAAAACCGGAGGTTATATTTTTTCACTAATTTCATTTCAGTAAAACTATATCCCGGGTCATCCACCCGTTGGGATGGATAACATAAACTATGCTAATATTTATAAGACTTACTAGCTGACCCGGCGAACTTCGTAGCGCCCGCACTTAGGGCTATGAAAAATAGATGTGGGCCGATTCTCAAACCTACTCAATATGCTCACAAAATTTCATGAGAATCGGTCAAGTCGTTTCGGAGGAGTACGGGAATGAACATTGTGACAGGAGAATTTTATATATAAGATATATATCTCTCGCTCGCGACTCGCGCTACAAACTGTATCATGTCGCCCCCAAAAACACGTGCGAAAGCTTTTTTTATTGCTCATGTATTATTTTGGTGTATAGGCTACAACATTGTTAAGTTTCATCAAAATTCGCTTAATAATTTTGGCTTGATTAACAAGCTAACATCCATTCATCGAAGCATCCAAAACACATTTATAATATTGTTATCGACATGGACGAAAGATATCAGAAATACAACAAACAATGGTGCCGATTCTGATGGACATCGTCTAAGCTAATGTTTAGTGCATGCTATCTTTTTTGATGTAATAAAAACAATAGATTTTAGTCGAACATTAATAACTTGTTCGGCTTTTATAGTATTTTGAAGTGTAAATTTAACGACTGTAAAACTGTTTCATACAAACTATAGTCTGACAGCGCTAAAAGTATTTTCTCTCTTTCTTTTACCTGCGTTAAAAGAGGATAGCGATAACTTGATTTGTCCGCATCAGAATTACCACCAGTATCAGTTACTAGGACAGTGTATTGTTAATTTAATTAGTGCAAAAAGCGATACGTCATTAGCAAGTTAATGTTGACACAGGTTATATACTAACAAAACTTTCAACTTCTTCAATCCATGTCAAAATAAAGATGAACATCATATCCATTAATGGTTCAAGCACGCGATGTCGTTTGCGGCACACCTCAAAACCATCAATCTACGTTAAAAGAATTATTTTAGAGACCCCTGTCACTTTTATAAATTGCACGGTTAATATACACCTCACGTTCAAGAGATCAGACTTTAAAGGCCCATCTTCACCAAACACTTACACTGAGTCAATAAAACCTCCGTCAAACAAGTTCAAATGAATTTTTTATTTCGAGTTCACATCAAATCGATTTGAAATGGTGAATGGTGATTTTATTACAACTTTATTTAGCCGTTGCTTCGTGTAATTGCTTTAAAACTTATTTTAAATTTATATTTAAAAATTAATTCGAAAATTACGTAAGCGTTGCAGAAACTTTAAGAATTTTTTTTCGTTAGTAGAAGATAAACAAGGACTTACATATAATTAATAACAATGGTGCCTTTCCAACGAGAGAGTTAAAATATTTTGAAAATATGTCTATCCTGTAAACTAGTAAATATCATATTTTTATATTTCTTATCATGGTAATGGTATGGATATGGTGTTATATCTATTCTCATCTCTTACAGCTGATAGATAGATAGTTCGTCCATGTTTTTCGAAGAAGCTAAGCACCAAGAAGTTATGTTATAAGTAGAAATATATCTATGTAGTAAAATAATATCGCACATTTAAAATCTAAATTGTATTATTATGCAGTGACATATTATTCTGTAAATTATTATTATACATTCAAATCGGTTAGAATATATGTAAGGGCAAAATTTATAAATAAAAAATAGAATAAACTAAAAATATATTAGTTAACTAAGACTAAGAATTTTAAAGCATAAACTAAATTTAATATGTCAACGTCTCGTTAACTAAATCGTAAAACCGACTCCAAGTCACATTGGTTACGTACAGGATACTGTCAATGCATAATCTCAAAAGGCGCTAAGCACGTCGCGAGTTGCAGTAACCTAATGACACCGTTGTGGTAGAACCTTTATGGCCTTGGACAAGTAGAGGATATTGCTTATAACAATGAAATCAAGGCTGTGTATCAATGATAACCTTAGTTTATACGACTTAACATATTATAAACAGAATACATACTAATCAGTTGCAAGTGTTATTCAAAACAATATTAAATCACAGTGATATGAATAAATAAGTTTGTATAAATGTTCGTTAATCACGCTTCAAAGTCTAAGCCGATCGCAATGCAATTTATTACGCCGATTACTTTTATACCGATTTCTCAAATTACCTGCAAGATTAAATCTCAGATTAATTCTAAGGAGATACCTAATTAATTTACTCTAAAATAAAA
>DVZL01005141.1:0-12294 GCA_018236625.1 Lasaia peninsularis
ATTTTTTACACCTTGTGTCCGAAAAACTCAAATATCGGAACCATATTTGTTTCCAAAATAAAATATAGTCTATGTTACTCGTGGATAATGTACCTTTCGAATGGTGAGAGAATTTTAAAATCGGTCCAGTAGTTTCGGAGCCTATTCATTACAACCAAACAAACAAAGAAACAAACCAACTTTTTCTCTTTATAATATTAGTATAAATTATGCTCCCATACAAAAAAAACGTGATTGTCTGTCGTTTATGGTACGGAGCGGAGTCGGTATTGAAACTGCGTAACATATTACGGAATATCCGCCAGCTGCTTCTCACGGATATACTGTACAAATTATTAACATAAAAAACTTCCTCTTGAATCCCTCTATCTATTTACGAAAACCGCATCAAAATCCGTTGCGTGGTTTTCAAGATTTAAACATACATAGGGATATAGGGACAGAGAAAGCGACTTTGTTTTATACTATGTAGTGATGATGTAGTTATTCCCAGGAAGGACACCTCTCCGCGATGTTAAACTTTTATCACATTCTCATACTTATAGGGCCGGCTATCTCAGTTTCACATGGTCGGTGTGATATGACTGACAATTCCATAAAACCAGCAGAGAGAAAGAGTTTGACTAATTTAAAGAGAGATATCAATATTATCTACCTACTTATTCGGTACAGGTCTTTGTTAAAAGTGATTTAGCTTCATGTATCTTCTTCGCTTTAGTCGCTCATAATTAATAAAGCCCTTATTTAGCCTCCAATCAGTTTCTATGTCTCAATTAGACGTTGTCAAAAAAAAGATCGCAGGTTTTTTTATGATATTAAAATGCAAACAAGCAGACGGATTTCCTGATAGTAAGAAATACACGTCGCCTATAGACACCAAAGGTGGAAATGGTGCGTTTCTAACCTGAGGCTGGGATGGTAAGCCGTTTGCGTAAGTTTACTGGCTACCCTAATCTCTAAACCAGAACACGACAATGGCGAGCACTGACGCTATTGTGACAGGAATAAGTAAGGGGGCGAGTCGTTGCAAGATTCTACCACCTAGTCAATGTCACGATGTTGGTGACGATAGACGCTGTGCTCGCCTCTTACGAGCTGCGGACCAACACGAGGAAAAAGGTTCATGAGTTTATTAATCAAACTACGTAGATAGGTACTAAATATCAATCTAAGTTAGACCTCATGAAGCTAAAGATGACATATCTGACAAAGAACTGTCTCGAACACTGTGTAGTATAGCTAAGTTTTGCTAAATTTTTAATTTTGAGTCATTGTTAGGAGTGTTTAACAGCTATTCTATTTTTTTTTAGTTATGATAAATGATAATCCCAAATGGGAAAGGCAAAGGAACTAAGTCCATACAGCCACGTCTTTGGTAATTTATTTTGAAGGTGAGGGTGATGAGATGATTCCATGGAAAGGACTTCTGGTAAAGTAGTGGAAACTTTACAAGAATTTTCGTGGAATTTTTCCGGGAAATCGAAACGACATTTCACTGCCAGATATCACGTTATATTTCCACTGATGCACATTATTAAACGTTTTATGATAAAAACTCCACTATTTTTACAAATAAAACAGCAATAAAACATTTTTGAAAAATAATATCTCACGGAGATTCACTCCATTCCGCGTTCCCACCAAAACTCCCACAGTTATTTATATGGTGCCTATTATCGTCATTTGACATTTTGTATTACATATTGTCAAATGTCAATTGTTAACTGTCAGTATTTCCCAGATGGATAGGTACTCCTTTATTTTTTCTTTTGTTTAAATAATTTTGCACGACCAAAATATTTCCTGATTCCTTTGTTTATACTATTGAGTGACAATTTCTAAAAATGACAACCGCAGATTTAAAAAACTTATTTCAAACAAAATTAAACGAAAACCCCGACCATGGTTTCCATCAATTGGATTTGGACCGTCTAAACAATGAAAAGTATCTTACAAGGGTAATGAAACATTCAAGTAATGATCCAAAACAAGCGACAGAAATGCTTTGGGATATATTTACATGGCGTAAAAGTGTTGGTGCTAATGATATTAATGAATCTAATATAAAAATGGACTATGTTAATGAGGGTGGTTTCTTTCCTCGAGGAAGAGATATTGATGGTTGTTTGTTATTGGTGTTAAAGTCAAAGAAACACGTTAAAGGAGTAAAAGATTTGGAGGAGATAAAACGCATCATAATTTATTGGTTTGACCGCATTGAACGGGAAGAAAATGGTAAGAAAGTCACATTGTTTTTCGATTTGGACGGCTGTGGTCTTAGTAATCTGGATATGGAGCTTACAAACTATCTGATAACTTTATTTAAAAGCTATTATCCATATTTCTTGAACTACATTATTATTTATCAAATGCCTTGGGTTATGTCTGCTGCATTTAAGATAATCAAGTCTTTATTGCCAGCAAAAGGTGTAGAAAAAATGAAATTTGTCAATAAAGAAACACTCAAAGACTATGTGTTACCTGAACATGCTTTGAAAAGTTGGGGTGGTCAAGATGACTATGAATTTGAATTTATTCCTGAATCAAAGGGTACTACAGACCATACTCCTAAAAAAGTAACTTTTGCTGAGCAAAATGATATTCAACATTCCCCTGGTGAGATGCTTAAATTGAACCCAAGTAATTTAATAATATTTAAAAATGAAAATGATGAAGTTACTGGGCAGTTTAATATAACAAATATGGATGAAAATGCCATTTCATTTAAAATACGTACAACATCGCCCGAAAAATTTCGAGTACGTCCTAGTTCAGGCACATTAACCAACAATGCATCACAAAATGTCACAATAATAGTTCAACCAGGCTTTCAATTACGCAATGTCTCAAAAGATATGTTTCTAGTAATGTCTGTACAGATTCCAAAGACAGACTTAACACCAAAGGAGCTTAGTGAAATATGGCAAAAGTCTTCTGGCAATAAAGTTGATGAATATCGTTTAAAATGCCAATTTCCAACAAAAGAATTACCGAAAAATGGTAATATTATAGAAAACAGAATTGATAAACCCGATTCTGTTGTCAATGCTCTGAACAACCTACAAATGAACTATGAGACATTACACCGACAAGTAGATAGATTAATGTTATATCAATTTCTGACACTGTTTCTTACTGCAGTATCTGTTTTATTAGGATTTCTTGTTTTCCAATACAGAGGCAATAATGAGAGGTATTGCAACAGTATCTAGCCCATACTTGTGGTTTCTAAAACCACATTAACAGCAATTTTATATATTTTAACTTTATTTATGCTATTTATGAATACAGTAATGTATGTTAAATATTGTTGTCTATTGAATAGTATAAGGCGAAGAATTGTTAAATAATTTATTAGATTTTATACTTCTGTTAATCTTAAGGTGACAGGTAGACTATATTATCATCATCAAAATGTTAGTGTTAATCCCAATAATTATTTTGTTGTTTAAGTCTGAGTAGTGTCTGCTTATCTGTTCTTACTAAACTATTTTGCATGGTTTTTGGTTAGGCCATTGCATACATCTTGTTCTTTGTTCAATTATCAGTTTTTCAGTTCAGTATATCAGCACCATGACTGAACTGAGATACAGGACCTTTAATATTAGCACTTAATTGTTTTATGGTGTCCAAAGACTATTTAGCTTCTGCTTGAAATGATGAGCTTTGCATACAATTCAAGCTTCTTTAGATTTTTCATTGGAACCACTACATTGTAAGTGATAAATATAAGGCTTTTTAATTTTTACCTAAATGCGCTTATTTTTAATGTTAATGTTGATGTTTTTATAATATCTACTGTTTTTAGGTCTTACATCAATTTCTATACTAATATTTTACATTGCAAAAAATTATATTGGCAATGTATTGCAAAAATGCAGTGGTGACTGTTTTACATCTCCCACCTTATAATACTCTATTTGAGCCAAACTCTGTAAACAAACCAAATGAGAGTGTGAACTCTAATTTTATTAATATGTATGTATATATGTATAAATATGTAATCTTTTCTTATACTATTTTTTTTATAATTCTATAATTTTTTTTGTTATTTAAAAAAATTAACTATTACACCTAACTAAATTATGTCTTCAGTGGTCGAGCATAGTTGGTGTCTGACATTGATGCACAAGGTTTCAAGTGTGACTCTAGGGTAGGGCAATTTGTTTGTAAAGTTTTTTGCAGTTTAATTTTAAAACATAGCTTAGCCTTGAATTGGATTTATGACTAATATTGTGACGAAATTGCCCTTTTCATATAATGGGACCGAATATTGTCGGCAACATAAATGGTAATTATTGAAATTATGAAAAAAAATATTACTTGATAAATTACTAAATTATTTTATGCTTTTTTATATGGTTCTCACAATAAATCTACTCAGCCTTATTAATAAAACTTATAATGATAGTTAATTCCTCATAAATAATTTTTTCTTCATCAGATGATATAGAAAGAGGAATAGGGTTTCACATAACTATACAAAATCAATTAGGATTTAAAAATTTTAATGATAGTTGTATATGTTGGAAAAGTTTTCCAAAATTTTTAATTATTTCTTGTTAAGCAACAATCTGTTTTTAAATAATGTGAAGTTCATTTTGCAAATTGGCAAGTTATATATTTTTGGCTACAGGGTTTTTTTTTTAATTTTTTAGCTTTAAAACAATCAGGCTAAATGTAGACTATTTCTCAAGAAGCTAAAGGTACTATCAGGAACACTTCAGATCAGTACCACTATTCCTAATATTAAACATCTATCTAATTCTCATGGCCGTATGAGAAGGCTATCTTACTATCATAATTCATAAGCCACACTTGTTTTGACTTTGTTAACTCTACAAAACAGATAGAAAGAGACAGTCAGTCTAGGGTGAGTTAAACATAATATATTGGGGTTCTTTGAAAAGAGTGTAATTTCTCTAGATAGTACCTTTAACTCTGTTTTTTTCTTATTTATTATGTTACTTTATGGCTTAGACTCTGAACATCTTTACAAATTTTGAGATACATGTTTTTGTTGTGACACAAAAAATTAATTGCAAATGCACAAAATTTAATGTGACTTTCTCTAGCGAGAATTGTCTAGTGGTTGATCATAAAATAATAAAAAAATACTAGTTTTTAAGTGTAATAGTTCTAAACAATGTGTACTTGCAAATAATATTGTTAGCCCTAAGTATTGAAAAATACTTTGTCTAAATATTTGGTTCAAAGTAATTACACGTAACACTGGTGGTGTGATTGCATTGATTAAGCAGTTTTAGTAATTAGTATATAGAAAGAATTTTATACATTCCTACCCATTTAGTATTTTTATGTGATAGTGAGTTTTATATTTGAGATAACTTTGAATTGAAATGGTGGTCTCGATTCTATATACTTATTTACGGCCAGTCAATTGAAATCAATTAGAGATTTTGGTATTTAGCAAATGGGACAACTGTCAATGTTTGAAAGTTTAAATTAAGTTAGTTTTGAAATTAAAGGATACACCTAATGGACTGTCTAAAACCGAATTATGTTAATACTATTTATTTGTTTTCTTTAATGTCCACAAATATATATATATATATAAAAAACACTAACAGATAATATAGTACAAAGGTCAAGTTTATCTCCAACATGAGAGATCTCCTCCAGCTGACCCGCTAAAAAGAAATATAAAAAACTAAGAAAACGTAAACTTTGTGTATTATAATGTGGTATATAAAACACAAAACTTTTTTTTCTCAAAATATTTGTGATTTATTTATAGATATCTTAGCTTAGGGGGTTTCACTGCGCGGCTTAAGTTTGTTATGTCTCTCGCTAAACGCCGTCACTCGTCACAGGGCTGTCGACCGACGTGTAAGCCGCGTCGCGTGTATTCATTGTGAATTTCTTAGTATTAGACAATTTGTCGGTTTAATTGTAATTTCATATCATTTAATGAAAGATTGATGAGAAACAATAAAATAATATCACCAAGAGCCTGAACAATCAAAGTAATATAAGACTATACAGCGCCATACAATTGAATTTGCTTGCATAAAAGTTAAAAAGTGGTTCATCTGCTTGCTATTACTCTTATGTGAAGCTTTGGAAGAAAATTTCAAATTTTTCTTCCAGTTTACCTTTTGGTCTGTCGATGTCCAAGGTTTCATTGACTACACTAGGCTCTAGAAATATACATACAAAAACCTTTGCATGGTGTATGCATACACTATAAACAAATATAAACTAAACAGTGAATGGACTGCCCGACTTGTGATGATAAAGTATTTTTAAATGTATAGAATTAGGTTATTTTTTATGCTTTTTTACAAGTAAACCTAATATTGAATTTATAACTCAATTATGCAAAAAAATTTCTTGTAACTTTTTTTTTAAATGTTCATGTGCAAGCTGGCAACATTTGAGACAAAATTTTGTATTATGGCACTGTAATGCAATGTTGTGATCGCGCACTTATTGTATTATAATTACGAAAATAGGCAGAATGGGAAGCTTTTTGGTATAATGGATAGTTCCATGTTTATGTAGCAATAATTTTATCGTACAAATATTCAATTTGTGATAAGGGTATTTAGGTTAGATATTATAGTGAGATTAATACATATTATGGTATCTAGAGATAATAGTTTTATTTTTTAGACACGGACCATCCACGCCTACTCTTTTATTATACCCCATGGTACTCAATTAATTCAATAGCATGGAAAAGCACTTTGCATTATGATGTTATTTGCAACTTGGAGAAATTAAAAGGAGGGTTTGGAGTTTCAACCTGTAATTTGTATAATGTCTATGTTCGCAATTTTTGTTAAATATTACTGATCTGATTTCGATGGGATTTTCGTTAATGAACTGAAACTTCTTAGGGAAAGTTGTACTGTATAATATGTAATGATTTATTGAATATGAATGTAATATTCTTAGATAAATAAAATTCTTCAGCAGCTTTAAATCGTCTCTGTGTAACGGTAGGGCTGTTGTCTGTTAAGACCATTAGCCGCGTGGGTCCTGGGTTCAATTCCCAGATCGGGGAATTTTTCTTAAAAAAGGTTTTCAGATGTTTCTGAGTAAGCATTACATTGCCCGGGATTGGAATGTGCCCGAAGAGGCGATAGGCTTGCCACCTATCACATCAGGGCCTTAGTACCTTGGCTAATCATTGATGTTCTAGAATATCTACTGGACTTCGTCGTGGATATACTAGCAAATCTTTGTCTACCCCTTTGGGGATAATAGGCGTGAAGGTTTTTTTTTCTTCAGCAGCTAAAAGCCAAAGACTTACGAGTCACAAGTATGTTATTTATATGTAATAATCAACTAGCTATTCTGGCGAATTGAACTCTGCCCGGCCCTACTACATGTGATTTTATGTTTTAATAAATTAGAATATTATTATCCGATTGTGGACAAATACAAATAAATCTAAAAGTTAAAAATTCATAAAAAACGGTCCAACTGTTAATAATTCATCATAAACACAGAAGTTAGGACCTAAATCTGTAAGTTGAGTAAGAAGAATTGAAAGACGAAGGACATTGATATTCCACGATCAAATGGCTCGCGTATTATCCAAAAGTAACGTCAAGATTCTGCGAAATCGGCGTGTTTGTATAAAGAGTAGTGAATGTGGGGGAAACTAGACAAGTAGAGTTCAAACTTTTTTTTTCAAACAAACTTCTTGTAGGAAAGTGTTTTGGGATCCTGACACGTGGCACTCGATGCTCTCAGCGTACTTCGCAAGGGACCTGGCGTGAAAATATATGCATGTAAGAAAGAAGAAGGCATGAATGATGCTATGTTAATTCAATTAACTAATAATTTTTTTTTGAGGAATTAGCTTCTGTTGAATATCACCCCGTCTCGATCGAGGGCGATTTTCTTGTGTTATAGCCAGCAATGAGTGGTTTACCTATCGCCATATCAGTTGTATCAACGACATGGGGCCCCTAGTAAGTAAAAAGTGGATTTTTTTATGGGCTAAGGAAGCGAACAGGCACACGTCTCTCCTGATGGTAAGAGACAACGGTGATCTATAGACACCATAGATGTTATAGGTGCGTCGCTGTCCTGTGGCCGGGGTGTTTTAGGCACGGTGTGCAAGTCTGCCGCCTACCCTACCCTCCGGACCGGTACACGAAAATGTCGTTATGGCAGTAGGAATAGGTAAGGCGGCTACCAGTGGTCTTGTTGGCAATGTCCTTGTTAACCTATGCTCGCCTCTTACGAGCTGCCCGGTAGGAGGGCAGATGATCTATTCTACACAGAGGACCCGGACCTACAATGTTATAATAATCGCGGTAGCAGGTTCGATTTCCGGGTAGGGCAACTTGTTATTATTTTTTCAGTTTCTCTGAAAAATAATAATGCCGCCTGAAATTAGATTCGTGCCCGATATAGCATCTGAGTTTCCACCAGTACATCGTGGGATAGTCGACTAATCGTGGGTGCATATCTCATGCTTAGAATTAAAGTTACTGAATTCAAAAACTGCGATTTGTGATAAATGAGCAAGAAAGCTTTGAAAAAATTATGTATAGGTAGTATTGAATACATCTTGATTCTTGATATATCTCTCGTGTTTCGCAAACGATTGTTTTTAAGCAAATTTTGTGGATTAGCCTTTGGAGTAGGTACTCGATTAGGTACAATGTAAGATTATATTTATAGTGAAATGGTAAAATCGAGCAGGTACCTACCTACAACATAAATTTTGAATTAAGTGACTTTAACTCTAAGCGTGCGATATGTAGCTCTTCCAATCCATTTGAAGATATAAACGTGACCAATTTTTTTTACCTTCAATATCACATTAATTCGAGGCCGTTAGACTAGAGCCGATATTTTTCCTAACAGAAATATGGCCAGTCCCCTTAGAACGTAGGTACACTATCGTCACGACGCGATCGCGTCGTTTCGCGCGATTGGAAATGTCAAACTCAAAAAACCCAGTACAAATTTTTGACTTTTTTTTCCATAGGACTTGTGGTTTTGCTGGAAATCAAGATAAACCAATTTTTACCGTTAAAACCTGTCCCCCTCCCACTTCCCGACACCGAATCGAGCATAATTATTTTTCTTTTTATTGTGTTCTCTTCCTTTTAAAATATCTAAGTTTCATTCTAGACTATAATATTTCTAAGTTTTTAGGGTTTCGCACTCAAAGGGTAAAAAACGGAACCCTATTACTAAGACTCCGCTGTCCGTCTGTCTGTCGGTCAGTCAGGCTGTATCTCATTAACCATGACAGCTAAACAGTTGAAATTTTTACAAATGATTTATTTCTGTTGCCTAATGCTATACACAGCATAACTATATAACAAATACTAAAACAGTACAAAATAAATACATGGAAATACAACAAACGTGATTTTTTGCCGTTTTGTAGATAATAGGACGGAACCAATAGTGCGCGGGTCCAACTCGCACATGATGGTATTTTGCCTTTCATTGAGGTATCGGTATTAGGCTATGTGCCGTGTTAGTGACAATGGTAACTAAAAACCAGAGATCAGTCAGATTAATTTTAATAACCAAACACCCTTTAAACACAAAAATTATTCAATCATTTGTATGAACGCGAGAGCACTATATGGTCTAAGATCCGAATCTAAGCCGACCTTCACCGAGCTGATAATAGAATAAAACTTATTTTATAATAAATTTAGTATATTAGAGAATATATTGAAAATGGGTTGCCAAAAAAAATCCTGGACCAAATATTATAAATTATTTTTTTTTAAATATTTTTTTATTTAATGTTTAATGTTTGTTATGATAATAGAAAAAAAATTATATCCGGATTAGAGCTGTTTTATTACGAACACGTTGATATAGGGTTGTCTGCAAAAAAGTTGTTCCTAATAGAGGTTTGCAAATTTTAAAGATTTCAATTTCCACGCGTGTGAAAACGAGTGACAGAGAGATCGTAATAATAAAGGACCGAACATTGCAGTCGTCTCTGTTGGGGCCTTGAATAAAACAAAGTGCGCATGCGCGGCACGTAGACTATGGAAGGGGGGGTCCAGGATATTTTTGGCAACCCATTTTTAATATATTCTCTAATATCCTAAATTTATTATAAAATAAGTTTTATTCTATTATCAGTTCGGTGAAGGTCGGATTAGATTCGGATCTTAGACCAAATATTATAAATATTATAAAAGACGTACCCATGTTATGTAACCGTCAATATCCTCTAGAGCAATCTGTATAATTATTTTTTATATTAATATTTTTTTACTCGCATTACATTTTGTATATACATACCAATTTGCCTTTCGAGAAGACTTAAAATATTATTTTTACACAAATTATAATTTTTTAACTTTAATCAGGGGTTATTGGGAGAAATTGTAAAAAATATAATAAACATTGCCAATATAAAGCATGAATGATTGGTGTAAGTATGTTAGTCCACATGTATGAATATAAAACATATCCCATATTCGTATAGTTTAACTAACGTGTGTAAAAAATGTGAAATTGAGTTCCAAACTAAAGAACAAAGGCAAATTTTGAGGATACTAACAATAGTTCCCGTTTTTTTGTTCCGATTTGGAGGAGTCGAAATTTCATATAAGACGCTAAACTCTAATTACTTTAAATTACTATAGGTAATGTTGGTTACGATTAAGAATATCGATCTATTGTAATTTTGTTTCTCAATTTTTAAGGATTACTTACTGAACTGCTCTCAATCGAAGGTTGGCCCCAAATTTGTTACTTCGAAACTCATGACATTCGAGTTTGCTACTATTAAACACATATCATTATTCTAGTTTGTTATTTTTGACCGCGTTCGCGTCGTGAACTCAATTTTCGATGAATTAGCATTTCCAGCGTAAAGGATGCGTTTTCGAAAATGGTAAAGTTTTACTTTTATTGGAACCGTCGAACTAACCCTTTTTTAATGCAAATTGTCGATAAAAATATTTCGACAATACTAGCGTTACACTTTCGAGAAAAAAAAATTACAAAACAGGACCGTTCATACACAATAGAACTCGTAGCACTCGAATATCCGAATGCGCGAAATCTTCACGCCAGAAGTATCGCACGCGACGTCCATGGTGTAGCTAACGTACAACGGTGTTAGTGAGTTAGTGCACCCGTACGTAGCCAACGGTATAAATACTTTAATCATAGCGAGCGGCGCGGGTACCGGCGCGTGTGACGGCGGCGGCTGGTGCGGCGCGGGCGACGCGTGCGGCCGCTGCTCGGACGACTTCAGCAGCCCCGACACTAGCGCCGCCTCGCGGTGGAAGTCCGGGTGCTTCGTGTTTATGTACGCCAGCTCGATCGCCACCAGATTTTCGACCTGGAAAAAAAAAGTCATCGTTCCGAAGTTCCCAGTTAAAAGCCGGACGATCCGCTTGTGATATCGACTTTGAGCAACGATACTGACGCAACGAACTCGTATTATAAACACCTAAATAACTATGACAAATACACGGGACGTAAAAATACGGAATGTATCTATAAAATGTGGTACAATATAGTGCGGGATAATGTATAGTGTGAATATTGGTTTATATTAATTTATTAGTGATATATATCCAACAATGAGAGCATATCCAACAATATATAAAAATAAAATAACTATGTCAAACAATAACAATAGTTACATTAATTAATTTATTTCAATATTAGTATTTGATGCAAATATTAATATATTTTATTTATATAAATATAGAAAAATAAAATAATTACTAAATTATTAAAATTAACTGTATCATAATAAATTGTCTGTAGTAAAAGTAAAATATTAATATATTATAATAATGAATAACAAAATAATGTATCATTACATTTAATATTTTAATTTAATTCTTGATTCTCATTTTCAAAAATTCAGTCGTTGTTACAAACTTTAGGAAATTAGCCATTTTTTTAAACATTTGAAATTTGTAACACGTTAGAATTTTAATTCTTTTTGGTATTACGTTAAAGAACTTTACACACTTTGCATTACATTTTTTGTGAAAAGTAACGTTTTAGACTTATTGGCAAGGATATCTTTTGCTTTTGTACATAGATTTTTGTTTAATTTTACATATTTAGCTATTTCCATTAAGTGTGTGCATAGAAGTGTTAATATATTTAATAATAGCCCTGAATTTTTTTTTGTATCACGAATATTCTATTTATTTCCATTATACTTCCTTACATTATAGGACCATATCTCAGCTCTGATGATACGTAGGCATGACAGGCTAGTAAGTTTTACTAGGTGGTAGAGTCTTGCAATGACTCGCCCGGATTGGTACCACCGCCTTACCTATTCCTGCCACAATAGCG
>DVZL01005142.1:0-12292 GCA_018236625.1 Lasaia peninsularis
TTACGTACTCCTTGACCCTATGACCACCATTTTATGTTAAGGGGGTCTACAAGTAACACCGAGTATCCATGAACCACAAAGGGGGTCCAAGTGTAATAGTGAGTATACATGAACCACCTAGGGGTTCCAAGTGTAATAGTGAGTGTCCATAGAGCCCCCAGGGGGTCCAAGTGTAATAGTGAGTGTCCATGGAGCCCCCAGGGGGTTCAAGTGGGAGGTCCAAATGGAAAGCACGAACAGTAACCAATAACCTACCTCGGGATATAGATTACCCGCTGTCCAAATATAGTTCAATGTCAGATGATCTGATGAAATGATGAAGAAAAAATCTATATATTCAAGGATCCTTGCACATTTCGGGTTTCAACTAATGAAGGTCATTTTGACAATTCGATTTTTATAGTGAGAGATAAGACTAATTTCTTAACTACAAAATTTACGACTTGTAAAAATTACATCATAGTCTGTCAACTATGCCCTATCTGATAAAAAAAATAAATCAGACTGTGCGTTTCATGAAATACCGACATTATAATTTAGATTTCGGCTTTATCCCCTCTCCCACAGAACCCCCTTAAGTAAACGCAATAAAAGTAGCCTATAACCTACCTCGGAACAAACGCTACGTAATTTTGTAAATTTTTGAATTTCGTATACTATCGGTGCAGTACTTTTAGCGTGAATCGTGGCCGGGATAAAGACAGACAAAAAATCCAAAAAATTAAAGTGTCCTGCTGCCTATTTTAACTCTCCTATATTTTTATTTTTTTTAAAGTATATAATTCACTCTTCTACACTTTTATTATATGTAAATATGATTCTACAAATTTTAAAGGTGACAGCTGTTTTTGTCGATATATACCCTTCATACGCGAGTCCGAGTCGCAGTTGGCCGATTTTTTATGTTTTTACTTAAATTTTCCAATTATTTAAATTTGATTAATTAAATACCTACTGTCCAAGTTTTTCAATTTGTTTGCTCCCGACTTCTTCTGCAGCAAGCATAGAAGTTTTTAAATTAAAGAAATGTATAAATTAAAAAAGTTATGATAAGTTAAAGGTAAGGCAATGAAGTTAGGATGCCACTCCTAATTTAGATACAAGTAGTTTTTTTATCTTCATTTCAACTATTTTAATTTCTTTAATTTATATTTCTTTAATTTCAAGCTTGCTATGCTCACTGGAGAAGCCATCTGGCTTTTTGCAATCAAGCTAAAATACTTTACAGTAATATATGAAAACTTAATAATATCTTGAAGTTAATATATTAAGAAACATGTGAAGATGTTGTTGCACTCTTTGTGGCTGCATTAATATTAATGAGATAATTTGGTTTTTATGCTTAAATACTTTTGGTTAAAAATTACAAAGATTGTTCTAAATTGAGTACATTAAAAACAAAATGTTCAGTATATTTCTAATTTTAGACAAAGAAGGGTAAAGACAAGTTTTGCTGATATTATTACAAATGAACATATTCAGTCATTGAGCAGAAAAAACTTAAGTATTTGTCTCAAAAACTACAATGTAGATGATTTAACAGGACAGGATAAAGATATGGATGATGTTGAAGAGATTGAAGCAGAAATGAGCAAATATGATGGTACGTATTTTAATTTTATATTGATGATATTAGTCAATAGTAGATAGTAGTAAGAATAAAGTTTAATAATTTACATGATCAAACTTCTCAAAGGTTATCATCACTACTACCTACTCAAACTGAATGTGATTTGTATATTTTAAATTAAAGCACTAATCCTTGAAAAATATAGTCAGGTGAAATTTATAAATTTAATAGCTTACATTTTTTTAATTGGGAGAATTTTCTTCTGTTGTTAAAGAGCACTGCCATTGTCGGTGAAGCAATCACCAATTGAATCTCCTCTCTCTCTCTAATTCTATCTTCTTCCTCTTAGTTGAGCATCTGAATCTCTCTTACTTCGTCTTATATTTCCGATTTAATAAGGGGTGCATTTTTGACTCAGCCTGGCACCAGACCTCAGCAATCCAGAAGTAAAATTAGGCCCAACACTAAATTCGATCGAATTCTCTCGAATCCAGCTTTCCTTACGAATTTTTCCTGCATCACAAAAGCACTCAGAAAATGTACTTAAGTCATTGGCATATTGTGAGGTTTGAACCTGGACCACGGCAACGGAATTCCAAAGCGCAACTCACTAGATCAACGAGGCTCTTGAGGCATCTGAATCTTACACCGATTGTGATATATTACCTTCAAAAGAGGAACAATTTTTTTATTTTGTTGGATAAAGTTTTTATTGGATCATCTTGTAGACAATGGGGCAGTCACATCTTTGCAATGTCCTATTAAGGGCTAGTGGAATAGTTTAATAATTTAGTTTGCTGATGCATTCTTCTAGAGCAGTCAGAGCAAATAGACAGTACACACCAATATTATAGGTTTGAGGATAGGCAAACTTCGTGTCAGGGAAAAGGTGTCATCCCAGTCTCAGATTGTATCATTAACGTCTTTTATCTATGGCTAACATTTATTTTTTACTCTGTTAGATCCTTATGCGTATTTTCTACCTAAGCTACAAAAAAGAAAGCAGATAACTGCTTTCTTTTTATTTTATATTATAGTAACGAACAGAGATTAAATTTTCTATGTTGTTATGTGAGGCCATAAAGTCCATTTTTATTTTTCAGTTGTTCCATCAATGCCACACACAGCAGAATTAAAAGCTAAAAAAGGTGCTTCAACGTGGATAGAAGTTTCATCAGATTCTGAGGGTGACTAAATGAAACAAAAGAAAAGAAATGTAATAAAATTTACATTTTCAAGCTTACTTTTTACAATCTTATAGGAATAACTTTATGTACATATTGTTTTTTTTACTACATGAAAATAAATAATGATAACAATGTCCATTTTTCAATTTTTCATCTTTCTATGCCTTAAACAAAACAAATCTATTGCAAAAAGATTAGCGATAACCGCCTTATTAATAAACTAGGACTAAATCTAAATACTTAGTGATAAAGATGTATTTTAATACGTATAGCAGAAGTGGATGTACTCCCATGTTTATTAATATGATGGTGTGAGTTCCAAAACTGACTGCTTAAACCAATTTATTTATTTATTACTTTACTCAATGCTTAACAGAAATATCATCAATCTTTGGTTGCCTGTGACATGCAAAATTTTCATTTCAACATAATTCTACAATGATTAGTAATTATAACATAAACAATTATGTAAGTATAAATGAATTCAGTATTTAATTTCATATTTATTTTGTTTACATCGCAAAAGTAAAAAATATCAATAATAAATTGTAGGGAATTTGCATTTTTACAGCTTAACAGTGTTTTTATCATATTATTTTTTAGTTTAGTAAGTATATAAAACTAAAAACAAGATAGAATATCCTAATAGTTTGTTATGGAGAAAAGTTACCAACAACAGTTAAGAAACATAACTTTTTTTATAATCTTTGGAATTATGTAACACCACATTTCCGTAACTTGAAAACTACAGGGGATTTTATGAAAATATAAAGTAAGTTTTATCACTACCTCATGCACAGCTACCTCTACTCAGAAAATAAAAAAACAACTTTGTAAGGACATGTCTTATGTAAACACAAAATTGAAATAGGATATTTTCCTACATTAAAAAAAATTGTGATGGTAACTAAAAATATTTGAATTGGGGGATTTTAATAAAAATAGAAAAACTTTAGAAGTCCATTGCAGTGCTGAATCATGTGACAAAATAACAATATTAACTCAAATAAATATTAAATAATACAAACAGTAAATAATCTATATAGGGTAAAAAGTAGTAGTAGTAGGGACTGATATATTAACATGTCCAACCCTTGGGGCTAGAAACTTAAAAAGTTGTATTTAGGAAGTTGACATCTGCTAAGGTAGGATTTTTAAAAATTCAACCTCTAAGTGAGTGAATTAGGGGATGAAAGTTTGTATGACTAAATATCTACTAGAATTAATAGCTTCAACACATGTGGAAATTAAATCAACTAAGGAGGTACCAACAAGGCAATGAAATAATAAATAATTGTTATCTGAGACTTGATTAATAAAAGTTTGTTTTGTATTCTAGACACAAAGAGATTCATCTTGAAAATAGCTTTGTAGAGATAATGTCCTAAAATATTTTCAGTGTGGTAGTTTCTACATTTACATGAATAAAATTATAAATAGCTCTATGTGTCACAACATATTTACAGAATCTTTGCCAGTAGCATGAAGATGAAACTATTCCCTTTTATAATTTCTTCATAATCGTTTTTCTTTAAAATATATTGAATTATGAATGACTTGTATCATTCTTATTTTGAAGTAAATTTAGTTTTCTAAAAAATACTCCATATATTGACAAGAACAAGGGGAAATGTAAACTTTTTATATGCTAAGATTTAAGGGCACTTGGCTTCTTTCAACATTTACTCCTACAAATATCACTTTTTAATAAGGGGATTTAAATAGAAAAAGCAAGAATAAAGAAAAATGTTACACTGAAAATAGCTTCAAATACTCAGACCATACTTAAGTGATTTTTTAAAGATATTATATCCTCTGATTTCATTCTTTCTTCTTTCTCCAATTAGTTTTTATTTTACTTTAAAATGGGTCAATTGCACATTGTAATAGTAAATAAGATAAATACTAGATATAATGTTGTATAATCTATATTTTGAAATAAAAAAATTAAGGAGTTTAAATTAAAATTGCAGCTTCAAAATATTAAAGTGAAGCAATCAATTGTATTTTATTTAATTAACATTTCTTTGTCTCTAAAATATGAGAAGCCATCCATTAAACATGAAACCTTCAAAATTTCTTGTTATAATGTGCTTATGGAATACCAGGTTTACTTTCCTATCATTAGATGGCAGATAGAAAATTTTGTAACATCAACAAAACAAATCCTTTCAATATACCCAGTCATATTTTGAAGCCATGACATGTTTCATGGATGGTCCCCTACTATATTTAAATTACAACCAGTTTTGAAAATCACATTCTGAAATATATATATATATTATGTAAATGAGTGTTTATTACCCCATTAAATGTGAACAAGCAGAGTTCACCAATAATTGCTGACATTGTAAGTATAGCTTTTAACAACAGATGATTAACCTTTAAAGGTTTACAGTCAAATATTTCAGACACAAAACTCATTTAATATAACACTAAAATCACTACACAGAGTCCGAGTTTATTCCATTCTTCTGATCTAATTTATTCCCATTAGTTTTGACCATATAAATAAAATATGTAAGAATCTCATTCTCATTGACTGGCAATGATTTAAAATGTTTTTGTATGGCCTGAAAAAGAAAAAACAATTATGGAAAATCATTAAAAGGGAAGCTAAGGTGATATACATCTATAATTATTTTGAACAAATTTTAAGAATTATTTTATTTCATTGAGAAGTTTTGTCCAGTCCAGCCATGGAGATTTTGTACTTTTCAACTCTCAAATATGTTTTGTTCTGTTGTGTTCCTTTAAACTGAATGTATATAATTTATTTCCTTAAAATTGTCTCTTCATGATAGTTTATCCAGAAATTTGACACTACATGATATTTTATCTAGAAAGAACTCTACGAGTCTACAAAGCTCAAACTTCATGTGAGTCTGAACTTTTAATTGTGTAAAACTTTTTTCTGAAAAAGCAACATCTGTGGTCTCATATAAATGGAACCAAATTGAAGGTTTCAGAAAAAATGTAATCCAAGTAAGAATTTTAAATAATTCAATAATATATAATTATTGTCCCTCTAACTCAATTTATAATTTCTTCTTTTTAAATTACTAAATGATTAGGCCCTAAAAATAATCTAGTTCTATAAATATTAGGACTTAATTTTATGGCATTTTATTGAGTCAACTGGGATTTTTTTAGTAGCACATTACATATTTTACTATGGTTGCATGTAAAAATTGTTATTATCTTTGTTTTCCTACATATTTTTTCCATTGCACCTATTTCACTGCACATATTTGCAGTTCCATTAAGCAACCTTCAAACCATCTAACAAAAATTATAGAGTTGAAATAAGGTGATAATTTTTGAACTGCTTCTCCTTTGTCCACATCAGAAAATATTAGAAAAGGCTTTTGTCAAGAGATATTTTAAGTTATTGTTAGAAATGTTACAGTTTTCAAATAGTTCTATTATTTATTTTTGGTTAAGATTATGTAAGTCAATATCATGTCAAGTATAATATGCTTCTAGTGTATCTATAATATAGAATAGTTAGAAAAATCATAAAAATATAATTGTAGAAAAACTTACATCAGCCAGTTGAGTTTTATTTAGTCCAGGCCTTGTTTGTACTTTGTAATGCCTTTTGTATCGCCTTAAAGTATTTACTTGAAGTTGAAACCAGTCCACTTCAGGAGAATCCATCTCGGCCTCATTACTATCGTCTTCAGAGTCTTTAGTCCTTCTTTGTTTAGTTCTTGCACACTGAATCATAGTTTTGTGGTAATCACAAATATAAGTGTGCCTGGCCTAAAATATATTAAGACTTATCAGTAAAATTGAACAGTTAATCATTATTAAAATTGACCAAATACGTATTTGAAATGTTTTGGAAAATTTTAAATAAAAATTTAAATTTATAGGATTATGAAATAAAATCAAATTATTTGTAAATGTATACAAAAAAATGTTACAAAAATATTTGATGATACCAATATATTTTAGCACATTTTTGGTGCTGTGAAAATATATAAATATAAGCTTGGGAAAAACGAAACAGGTCTAGCTCATTAAATATTTTTAGAACAAGAAAGTACTAGGCTAGTAAAGATCTAGGCTGACATTCCCCAACCAAATAGTTAACAAGTTAACTAGTGGTATCAAGAGTGTCCGAAATACGAGTGTTAGTATGAAAAGATTGATGAATGTGGAGGAAGCTAGGCAAGAATATAGGGATCGTAACACTTAGGTCTCAATCTGCCTCCGCCGCAATTAGCTGGCGTATATATGTAAAAAAACGAAATATCACGTTTTATGAGATACAGCCTGGTGATAGAAAAATAAATAGACAGCGAAGTCTTAATAATAGGACTCCGTCCTTTGAGTACGGAACTCAAAAAAGGTGATTCGTGTTGTGCCACTGCCTACAGCAGACAAAAAGGAGTGTGAATATATTTTTGTGTACATTTTTCGTCACCAAATAAATTTAAAAGCAACTAACCTGCGGGTCAATGTTAAGTTTCAGCCTCCTTTGAGTTACTGTTTTCTGAATACGTTTGCTGTACGATGCGTTGCCAGCAGGTCGCCTACAACGATCGGTATCATCCACAAGGCAACATATTTGATCTGAATTGCCTCTGGAATCTTCCTCTCCTGTGCTAAACCCGTTGTTCATTTGATACTCGCGTTGAATCATATATAACAGAGAGTTTAACCTGGTATTTAAGACCTTGCTCTCGGCAATTGAAAATGGTACAATGAAATCACTAAGCCTCAGAATTGAGGTTATAGTAAGTGAAAACACAAATCATTTTGATGTTATAATACAATTTGTAACATAACAAAAGCACCCGGTATCAATGAGACAAGTTCTTTTCGTTAAAACTAACTATTTTGTCACTTCACTAACACGACAAAATAATCGTCCATGACAACATAAGTTAAACGTTTATTATGTGTTTATTACTTAAATCTGTATAACAACTAGATTAACTAAGTAGTTTTAATGATTTGAATATATTTTCACTTGTTTTTGCATTTGAAATAACAACAAAAGCACTAATAATCGCTATCTTTTCTCGTAGTGTACGTCTTTCACCAGTCGGCACAACTGACAGAACAGCCATAGAACAGCTACTGCTGACGGGGTTGAGGGAAGGGAAGGGAACACAATCGTCGAATTACTCGGACACTCAAATCGAGTTACAACAGCAGCAAGCAGCAGCGCCACAAAATTCAGTCATAGCACACACGACACACACAAACAACTTGCACTTCATTTTCGTGTACGGATACCATAGCATTGTGAAAACACTACGTAATTGTATAGAGTATTGTTTATGTGTGAAATGAACACGATGCTATTCGGTGCAGTATAGTAAGTATAAACAAAAAATAAAGCTGAAATATGGTTTGTGATTGGACGCGTAATGGCGGCTTATTTGAAATGAACCAATCGGCACATTTTTGTACGATATCACTTGTCACATATTTCTCCGTACAAAGCAACAACACGAAGTTTCCTACGTAATAAGCGCTGAAATCGTGTGCTCGTTCATAATAAATACATAGTTGGTGAGTTTTATTTCCTATATTCTTCTAAACGCAGTTATGTAGAAGTTAAAGTGACTTATTTATTGAGATTTAAGGTGTTTAGTACCTAGTTCCGAAATATATTTTCTAATTTTATTGGCAAATGGCTGCCGAATGCCGAAGTGACAGTTTTATATCTATGTAACACTATCTATAGTACAAGAGTGATAGGTAAGTACAATATACATATATAGGTAATGTATGTTTTGTCTGACGTAATTAATATTTTCACATAGATAGATATTTTGGTTAGATTTTGTAACTTAAATTTAAAAATATATGTAGGTTTCAATGTTGATAAGAACGTAAACTAAACAGATTTTCTGATTTTGACCTACTTTTAAAAATAACTTGCAATAGTTGGGATTCTATTCTGTTAAATAAATTCGCAGCATGA
Source organism: Lasaia peninsularis (assembly GCA_018236625.1). Classification (NCBI taxonomy): domain Eukaryota; kingdom Metazoa; phylum Arthropoda; class Insecta; order Lepidoptera; family Riodinidae; genus Lasaia; species Lasaia peninsularis. The sequence continues at coordinate 8,702 of DVZL01005142.1, forward strand.
TAAAATGTAACCCTAAATTAGGTTGTATGAATGTGAAATAAATTATTATTAAAGTTTTAAGTTCTTTATCGCAGTATCTTACTTATACCAGAAAAGTTTTCATTTGGGTACAAGTTGATCCTTAATTCTTATACCTACTTAATATTTTTGTATTTCTGTAAAAATGAAAACAGTTATTCAATTGTTTAGGTATTAAGCTGCATAATTTATATTTTAAGTAGGTACATATTTGTCTTGAGTTGTCGTAGTTGTAGTTAAATTTTAAATATATCATATTATATCTAATAATTCAGGCAACAAACATATTTTCAGCCCAAGTGCAAAACGAGCGAGAATTTAGAGTCAATATTCTTGTCATACATTTCTTTGAACCTATTTTGGTCTTAATGTCTCGGTAGCGTATGGGTTGACTGTTTTAACAGCTTAGGTGTTAGGTGCTATAGTGTTTACCTATATTATGAACATTGTGCGAGTGCGATGAACAGTACTTTTAATTTAGTATTTCTTTCTTCGTGAAACTTTCAGAGAATTCGAACTTGTCTACTCCTTTAAATGAACACTTCCCACTAACACCAATATCTTAAAATCGAATTAGGTTAAAAGTAATATTGTCTGTCAGACACTTTTTACGGTACCTACCTATTAATCTTTTTTGAAAAAGGGGAGAAGCAGTGCCGTATTAGCTATATAGCAGGAGGCAGCAAATGGGCCCGCGCCTTGGAGGGCCTCGCGCCTGTGCCCAAAAAAGAAACCACTAATATGTAAAATATGAAATTTAAAAGCTTCTTAGCTATTCTCAAAATGAGCGTTGGCCACACTGTAGTTACATATATGTAGGTATATTGTTATGCTGCAAATTGGCAATACCATAATACTTAAAGGGGGAATTTCTTAGTATTGTTTACGATTCCATCTGTTTTTATAACCCAACCATGTAGAATAGTTTTCAAATGATAACCAATAAAAAATAGTAAAATGGATACCTACTTAAATTGATAAACCTACTTTAAAATCAGTGGACTCAGTCGTTCGTTCCTACTACAATAGGCATGTTGATAATTTTTCACAAACTAGTTAATAATATTCCTTATAATCTATTAAGTATGTCCAAAATATTAATATTTCAATGAAAACAATGGTTAGGTAGGTACATTAGTTAATTTCGCATTCTGTGGAAGATTTTTTGACCTAAGTATTATTTACTTAGATATATTGATTTCACTTGTGTTTTTTCTAAATTTGCACGCATTAAATCACAAAAAACCTTTTTGTAATTAATGTTCTGTTTTATTTACACTCTAAATTTCAATAGGCAATGTAATTTAAGGGCCACTTTTTTTCCCATTTACTACGGGCCCCGCGCCGGCTTTATCCGGCACTAGGGAGAAGGGATTTGTAAGATATAAAGAGTGATGTGCGAATGGGATACTTAATAGTTGATATTATAAGTGATTACCACCGCCCATAGACTCTCATTACTAGGGGTCATCACCGCCCATGGACTCATACCTACCTATAACTAAAACATTAACAAATTTAAATAGAATTGGTTACTTAAAGGTAATTAAGTTGTGTCCGTTTGGAAATCCGTCCGTTCCGTGAAGGTTTTTTAAAAGATAGAAAAAATATTTTGTAACTAATAGGCTAGAGGTGTAACAAGAATTAAGGTTTGCGATATGCATTTTAGCTAGGTACCGCGATAGATGCCGTAAAAGACGGCAACTGAAAATTTATCCACGTCATAAATTATTGAAGCACGTTAACACGAGTCAATATTGGGAAGCCTTTGCTAAAAGATAGAATAGAATAGAGAATATTTTATTTCACAAGCGCTTCTTGTGACGCGTGTGTATTTATCTTTGTAAATAAGAAAATTCAATAAATATTAGCTCTCTATTTAATGAGGCGTTTTTAAACGTTAAAATTACTCAACATGCGATTTAATTTAAGCGTAACGTATAGATATAGCTTCATTTTTTATAAAATGCATAAAAATATCAAAACCTAAAATATATATAACATATTTCAATAATATCTAAGTGATGTATTATTTCTATAATGATGTCTTTAAGATCTTTAATATTATTGATTTAAACTAAAAAAATATTGTAAAATAAAACTCACGCAAATCCCCGAAAGTCAACCTATTCCGAATCGTTGTTTAATAATATAATATATAAATTAGTTCTTACAGCTTTATAAGTTACAACATACAGTCGAATTACTAGCGGTGGCTTTAAGCCTAAATATTACTCTATAGTACGTAATATATCTGGAATAATAGGGTGATTTTGGATGTATTTGTATTTAATATGTTCCAAAAGTAACTATCTAATTACATACTTAAACTAGATTTTGGGCGTTGCGCGAGCTGCTACGCAGCCCGCTGTTCCTTCCATGGCTTTACCCTTTTTGGTGGTCCACTTAGGCAGTGTATCAAGACTAGTGTGAAGTAAACCCACCTAGTGGTGGATTTACTTTCTGTAAGCAAAGAGCGGTGAATATTTGGTATCGCTTGAAAAGATTTAATTGGGTATGCTAAGCTCTCAACCTATAAAAAACTTTGAATTTTGCAAGCAGCTCGCGAGATATCCCTGCGCATGTTTATGGTAATCCAATACAAATAAATGTAATAAAATTCTTAACATTTCGTTTCCTTTGAGTAGGAAACTGTAAAGCATTCATATCGTTTGAAAGTCATTATTTATAAAGTATATATATCCATTAAGCTTAAAGAAACTTCACACGTCGCATGCAGCGCGATATGCAAGCAGCTCGCGAATAATACGTACTTTATAAAGGCCATGACGTTGGCAATTAAACTAACTACTGATACCTTACTTGTTTCGATTTGTTTTTTTTTGAGTTCAGAATGATTTAGCAAGTTCATCGCTTGTGAAATCGTAATGAAGTATATTTCGCACTCAAACCTTAACAAACCCAGTATATCGCGCGTAACGCGAGCTGCAAGCAGCTCGCGATTTTCCGTTGTGTGTATTTACATCTTAATTAAAGTTTTATCCAGTTCTGTTGACTGACAGCGCGCTCACAGTTTGTGATCTAACTCGTTGTGGTCTAACTGTGCCATTGTGTTTTAAAGAATACTCAAAAAGGCTTTGGCTGCCATTATTCAACCCAAAAAGATCGATATCGTGAACTCTAAGATTTTTAATAAAATTGATATTTGTATGGGGACCATCTTGTTTTCGCCATTTAGTTTTTTTTACATTTCAGCCAAGAAACTTTTACATTTTTTAAAAAAACCTGTGTCACAGACTCCAAGTCTTTCCATTTTGGTAGTACAATACATGGCGGCCATCTTGTTTCCGCCATTTTTGAATTTTTTTCAGTGACTCTGGTAATTGCCACCTCGGTGCTACAAAATAACGTTATCACTGACCCCCTACGTATTTTCGTTTCGACAGGCCACTGACCAACTTTAAACCAGGTCAAGGCGACTGAAGCTTTATTATTTCATTATTCATTTAAATACATTCTTTACTCAATGTGATAGACATTTTAAAGATACTACATTTGTAGCTATTTTTGAAATTTTTACTTCCGGTCGCCATCTTGGATTTTAAAACGGAT
>DVZL01005143.1:0-12292 GCA_018236625.1 Lasaia peninsularis
GCAATTTTATTTATTAAAACAAAGAGCAAAGCAAAGAGTTATTTATTAAAACTTACGATGGAATTATTCAGTCACATGACCATGACTGATACGGAAATATGGATTTATTTATTATATTGATTACTCGACTGCTAGATCTGACTAATGTTACGATATACGTATAAACTTAATTATTATATTATGTTCCTCACTCGGGCAAATCTTGTTACGAAAAATTAAGAGAAAACAAACTGACCCAAACGCTCCTGATCAGCAGAAACACCCACACACACTAACTACAAGTACACTAATAAGGTACGCCGTATTTCTTGCCGAATGGGCGAATTTGGCGCAGCTGTTTTGCCCCCATAACCTGGACTGAGAAGGTATTAAGGATCTTACGTATTTTCTACAATGTGAAAATACTTTTTTGTATGAATTGTTTTTTTGTATTAATTGTTAACTGTTATGATTTTTATTACAGTATAAGTATTGTTTTTATTTGATACATTCCTATAACACATTAGAAAATGAAATATGAACATATTTCAACAAAATTAAGTTTAAGTTTGTCAGTTGTAGTTTTTTTTATAACACATCGGCTTTCCGCCCGCGGCTTCGTCTGCGTGAGTTATTTTAATAACACAGACAACTTTCAAACGGCAGACATTTTTCCGACTTATAATACTTATTGCGTAAAAACATAACCTATTTTTAATGTAGTCGGTTATAAAGTAGCCTATGTCCTTCGTCAAGGTCAACTCTATGTCTGTACTAAATTTCATTAAAATCGGTTCAGTGATTTAGGCGTGAAAGCTTAACAGACAGACAGACAAAGATACATTAGCATTTATAATATTAGTATGGATTAATTGATTGTTTAAGATTATAGATTGTGTTAATAAATTGTTTTAGACTTTCATTGATCCATTCGTTTTCATTACATGAAGTAAGAAACAGAAAAATAATTTCATTATTACAAGAATTATAAACAAACAAGATTTGAGTTCATTTTTACAAAAACCTGACCAAATTATTTCTTCTTATTTCTTAGGACATATAAGTGTATATAAAAAAAAATATATAAAAAAGGTTATTATAATATTGTAGAATACGTAGATAATAATATGATGAAAATGCTTGAGATTAATTACTCCTCCTTCTAATTAATATCTTTCACTGTAGTATAATGTAACATTTATGTATATTTTTACACGATATCACTACATAGTTTAAAACAGAGTCACTTTCTCTTTTTCTTTTATAATAATGGAAGGCAAACTGCAAGAAGACGGATTTCCTGATGGTAATAGACACCAATGGTGGAAATGGTGCGTTGCCAACCTGAGGCTGAGATGGTAAGCCTCTAGCAAGAGTAAGTTTACCGGCTACCCTACCCTCCAAACCAGAACACGACAATAACGAGCACTGACGCTATTGTGAGAGGAGTAGTAAAGCGGTGGTACCAATCCGGGCGAATCGTTGCAAGACTCTATCACCTAGTTAATGTCACGGTGTTGGTGACAATAGATCCTGTGCTCGCCTCTTACGAGCTGCCTAGAGGGAAGGTAGTTGGCCAATTCTACAACGGAACCCGAACCAACACGGAGGAAAAGATTAGAAAATCTTTTGCCGGATCTTCTCAGTAAGTGGCCGATCCGGTGGTAAATTTTAGAATGATATAGATGTGTCACAAGAACCGCTTGTAAGGTCAGCTATGTAATTTTTTTTATTCTATTCTGTGAAAAATTAGATATTCATCAAAAACACATGAATATTAGGACATACATTAATACATTTCTTTTCAATATCGATATTAACAAGTTCCCAGAGCTCTAGCTATTTTACGGGTAAAAAATTGATTTTTAAACACTGTGTTCAATTCAACATTTCACCTGCAACAATCAGTCGATGTATGTTAGAATTTGCCTGAGTGCGACTGCAATTCTCGCTTTAAAGGTATGCTTTTGAAAGGATTTGCCCATGTTCGCCACACTGAGCAAATGGGTTAACGGCCGCAGTCAACCTTTTTGACGGTGCTCACTCTTGCTTCAATGTTTTGGTTTATCTCATTGACGTAATGGAATATCCGTGGTTTTGATTTCAATGGAGATCTTATTTGAAGAATTCATTGAGGCGAAACAGGGCTTCGAGAAAGACTTACAAACGCGCCACGATGGTGGTCCGCCGTTTTCACAGAGTTCAAAGTAGAGTTCAATTAGTTTGTGTATTTTTTAGGGTTCCGTACCAAAGGTGTAAAAAATTGAACCATTTAACTAAGACTCCACTGTCCATTTGTCTGTCTGTCACCAGGATGTATCTCATTATACATACATACATATTTTCACAGATTATATTATATTTCTGTTGCCGTTGTAATAACAAACAACTAAAAACATAAACAATCAAAATATTATAGGTGCTCCCATATAACAAACGTATTTTTTGGCATTTTTATAGATGATAATGGCACGGAACTCTTCGTGCGCGAGTCCGACTCGTACTGGACTGTTTTAAATATACAATATGTTTATTAAAATCTCAAATTTTTTCTTTAATATTTTCCATTTGTCTTAGATTGCATCCATCGTAGACCTATTGTTTTTCACTGCACTAAAGCAATAACCCAGTAATCTAAAATATTAGCGGCATTAATTACTCGGACCTTCTTCTATAAGTTTGTCAGTTTATCAGCCACTTATTGTCGTCTGCTTATCGTGAGTATTTATAACTCTGCTTTGGGGGATATGAGTGTGACTATATTTATTAATTATATCCTATACTACAACGATAATACTCGTATATTGCTCGCTCCAAACTTATTAGTCGTCTAGTTTCAAAATATAAGTATTATATGGGACTGATGGGTAGTAAAATACCTAATTTAATGACACTTTGATAACTTTTATCGCAGGTTTTCGCCTCAGTAGTCCCGTTCTCGAGCCATTAGTTTAATGTGGATTGCCACTGAGAAATCGTTTATTTATTGTCAAGCGCTTTATAACTTCTTTTCAGGATACTAAAGATATTTTATATTATTCTAATATTAAACTGGCACAATGGTTGTTCTTATTTTAAAATTTAAAAATCATTTTATTTTTAATGAATAAGATATTTTATGGTAATACATATTTAATAAGCAAAATGTTTGTTCTTTTTATTTCAAATTTTTAACCGTTTTTATTATATTTTTCTTCATGTTCTTAAGTATTTTTAGAACAAATATATTTTATACTATTCCAATATTCCAAAAACACAATACGTTTGTTACTCTTTTTAATTTACTTTAAATAAATAGCAAAATCTTAATTCCTTTTAGAATAATATGTTTTTTTATTTCTACTAGATTTTGATGATTCTTGTTTTGTATGATACCTACTTAAGAGTGATTTCCATATCAATTTTATGACATTCGGTTTAGTGCTTTTTGTATATTCTATTCTTTCTATCCTTGGCACTTGGTGAATTTTTATTTTATCTTATTAAATTTTAAAACTCTTGCACTGTTTCAATATTTTTATAAAAATATCAAATTAGTATTAAATAGCGTAACCCTGAAAATGCTGTACAAAAGCAAAACCGGTCGGAAATATCAACATATACAAATGACAAATATACCTGTTAATGATAATGAACTTAAATGTAAGAAAGAACCGCCTGTTATGTGACATCATAACACGAAAAATAAATTTGTATTCATGACTCTAAAAATATGGTCGCACCAAAAAGTAATTAAGCAATGGAGAATCAATAATAATAAAGAATAAAACCCCTGAAACTCGCAATGCCAGTTCCATATTTGCAGATTTGATTTCAAAGCTCGGAATCTAATTATTAAAAAACCAATTTCATAGTTGACAATGACAAAGGGACTCGCAAAGCCGTATCACCGAATAGAAACAAAATACAAACGCTCCTGATGAATCACACAAAAAAATGGGGCACATTGTGCATATTCCGATCGTTTTCAAATCAAAATTGTATTAACTAGAATCAATCTCGATCCAATAAGCCGAAGGTCAAACATTTCACTTTTTTCGCATGCAGAATACAGTTTTGAAATTTATGGCACTTGACTCGTCTGGCTGAGCCCAAGGGGCTTAACCTGAAATGGACGCGGACGGTAGCGAGGAAAATATATTTCCAAGTTTACTGGTCCATAAATAACAGTGGAGTGACAGGGCGATGATAAACTCTGAAGCGGGAGTTCATCTCATGTCGCTTACTGAATATTGAACGAATGCGAGTATGTTATACAATTTTCCGGATTATAAATTTAAGCACTTCGGTTACACCGGTTTTAGTTATTCAAAGTGGGTTCCTCGTGTGAAATATGAATTTGTTTTACAACTGGCTGTTACCCAAAACGTTTGCGTTATTTTGCGCAGACGGAGTCACTGGCAAGAGCATTAAGTAGCAATTACGACAAAACCTATGTCATATAACATAAAAAACTACGTGCAAAACATAGTGTATTTTATAGCAAAAATTATAAAATTTTAGAGTGTCTGTAATACTATTAAAATAACCGCTTTTTACTAAGTGCATTATTTACAAAGTACATATACCAAAACAACATTATTTAGAATTTTTCTGTCTGTTTGTACCTGCAAATCTCTAAAACGGCCAAACCGCTTTTGACGTGACTTTCACTGGAAGACAGCTAATGTAATAAGAAACGCCATAGGTTACTTTTATTTTAGAACTTTATTTTAGAAATGTAGAAAATAAATTAATTAGATAAAAAAGCAATCGAAGTCGCGGGCACAGCTAGTAATAAATTAAATTGGCAAATACTTGAATATGTTTGATTTTTAAGTTTATTTATTCCCATTCATGTCAAAAACTCTTAAGTAAACGGAATACTATTTACTCGCTGGCAAAACATTGTTTAGTTCGTACATACCGGGTTTCAACTTATGATTTATTGCGACCATTTATAATGACAGTGTTTTATTTATGAGATAAGACAGCAAACAAGCACACGGCTATCCTGTTAAGAGACAACCATGGCCTATAGAAACAATAGTTATTGTAGGTGCATCGCGGTCCTGTGGCTGGGTTACTAGGCCTAGTGTGCAAGTCTACCGGCTACCCTACCCTCCGGACCGCAACACCCAAGCGTGTTGCTGCACAGCACTCTACCACCAATGGTCTTGTTCACTGTTCTACAGTTTCATTATATGTACTTGTATAGATTTAGAAAAAGAAATATTTTTAAGCACAGATGTAGGTATAAGAAGACACTACCACTAGCAGTAATCTAAACTTTTAGGTAATTATATTGTCAATCAGACTATATCTTAATAGTTTCAACCCACGAATCATCTGCCGCCATAATGCTAGTGTGCGCCAGAATCGTATCTAGTTTATAGTATAGAGAAGTCAACTTACATAAAAGTTTTAAGTACCTATATCAGTTTGACAACACACCGTTAACATTTGGACAGTCTATGTATGAAATAGATTTTTGATCGAAAAAACAAGTTGTTTAAAGAAACCAAACGTGGTAATACTAATAAGTAGTTTAAATGTAATTAAAAAAAACTAATAAATATTTCTTTTTCGGAAATCCGAGATGTAGACTAGTACATTTGTACTATTTCACTTATTGCATAATATTTCTACTTTAACGATCAAAAATATAGTTATGTCGCTATTGACGAAAACAATTCCAGCCTTTGTGAAAATGAAACAAAACTCAGCGCTAAATACTATTTTGAGCAAAGTTTCTTTGTCTTCAACCTCTTTGTTTACTTCGAGATTGTGAGTGGAACATTACAAAAAGGTTCGAATTTTGCTAACAACCTAAGCTAGAGTCGAAGTTTTAATTGCTTTGGAATAAGTCCACATCTAACCCCGAGTTGGGGCTGGATTGAGTAAGTTCCGGGGAACCAGGACAGACTTTAACTCATTTGACTGAGATCTTAGAATATTTACAACTGGTACTTAGAACAATAAGTGTTTCATCTCTGTTTGAAGTGTCAACTTTAGTCTTTGCTATAATTGTATCCGACTTTACTCAGTCAAGTATAGAAGCTTTGTTCTTTGTGATTTTATTACACTACTAGCCTTTGCCTGCGGCTTCGCTCGCTTTTAATTCGAGTTGGTTAGATTGGGTAACATGGTTTCCCTGATTTAAAATACACAAGATAACTCGGAACAGAATACTATTTTATACTACCGTAGACGATATTATATGTTTTTATCATTTAGGGATAGAATGTAAAGATTCTGGACATTGGACTTAAAATATTGTTTTCTTTTATTTGTTTTAACTACATTATTTTATTGTTCGTTTGTATCAAAGAACATCTACTAATTTTTGAAAATTGCATTATGGTTCATACAAACTTTCACCCTCACTTCCGTACAATCGATATGCCATTTGATGATTCCGCGGGCAAAGCCTTGAGCAGAAAGCTAGGTTCCAATGGAGAGACTGGTAGCACTGATTTATTTATCCCTGCCGAAACAATGTTAGTTTACGCCACTGTTATGTTTTAAATCAGAAGTATAAAAAATCCATATACTTACGGTGACAAAGATCCCCGATTTGACGAAAATAGGTAACATATATTACCATCAGAAAATCTGCCTTGTTTATTTTCGAACCCTATATAGGGAATTAAGATTATTTGGACTTGTATTACGATCATACCATAAAAACTTTACTCCTTCAGTTTGATAACCTTGATGTCTTAGACTATGGTTATCACTTACGTCAGGTGAGCTGCTTGTTTGTTTTCCTCCTCTTTCATCTCCCAAGATCATGTTTAGGATCGCCTCAGTGGTAGAGCACAGTCGGAGCAACTGAGATTCACGAGGTCCAATGTTCGATTCCAAGGTAACTATGAATATCTTCAATCATTTAACTGAAAAAAAAAGTTGCCTAAGCTTCATTTTGTGCCCGATATGGTGAATGTCCTGCCACCAGTTATGTCATGGGACCGAATACCATTGGCTAATCGTGGGTGAATTTTTTGTATAGTAGGTATAAGACAGCGAACAGACACATGCGTCTCCTGATGGTAAGAGCCAACCGTGGCCTATACACACCATAGATGTTGTAGGTGCGCCGCTGCCCTGTGGCCGGGTTGTTAGACCTTAAGTGCATGTCTACCGGTGACCCTACCCTTCGGACCGGAACACGACAATGTCATGATCCCTACCCGGGCGGGTTGCTGCACAGCTCTCTACCACCAGTGGTCATGTTGGTAGCAACCCATTTAATCTATGCTTGCCTCTTACGAGCTGCCTGGTAGGAAGGCAGTTAGTCCATTCTACACAGAAGACCCGGACCAACACGGGAAAAAACATACATGTGTACCTCTGCCTACCCTTTCAGGGATATGGGCGAAGTTAATATAAAATTTTTAATAACGAAAGGCTAAGCTTTAGTTTAGTGATTTCCGATAATGAAAACTCAACAACGGGTTAAGCGAGCAGCAAGTCAATAAGCGAGTAAGTTTATGACAGGCAGGTGTGTTGCAGCAATAAATTCCTTGGTAAATAACGAGTGCATTTGTTACTGCTAATATAGTAACGGGTTAACAAACAACGCTGATTGGTTAATAAGTTATGTCTTTCTCACTTAGTAAGTAGAAAAGTTTATTTAATTTTAAGTTAAATTTAAGTAAAAATGAGAAAGGACATGCTCTGATGGCTCGGTCATGTTAAACGAAATCTACGAATTCGAAGATTGACAAAACATATATACAATGCGAAAGTGGATGGATGAAGGTACTCGGAGAAAACAAAATTGACATTTTACGATCAAAATCTCCAAAACTGGCGCGTTTGCATGAAGAGAATAATGAACGTGGAGTAAGCTAGACAAATATATTATAGGGATCGTGACACTTGAAATTCGATACTCTCTGCGTAACCCACGAGGGACCTGGCGTAAAGATATATATGTGTGTTTATGTAAATTTAAGTAAGGAAGTGACGAAATTCGTAATAACTTGCTATAAATAGGTAACAAATTGTAGGTAGATTTACTTGTATATAATGAAAATTAGTTTAAAAGCTCGTAAAGTTTGGTCACCTAATTTATTAATTAGGTGTAAATCACGCATTAATTATATCCTTTTAATAAAATTAGTAATGATCAGTCTTCGTCTAAGTCAAATACGTCTGGTCTTGATCTTGCTGAAATATTCTAGTTAGTCTGGTCATAAATACTGTTACAAGTAAAATTAAAAAAGTTACTTTTGAGTTTGGAATCTGTCATTTTTATACGATTGTTCATTGTGTTTTCTCACATTGGCGCCAATACATCGTTCAATATTTGCAATATTAAAATGGAATGGGATGATATAGAGAACCAAATCATTGTGATTCATTATACATAGTAGGTATGAAGCCAAATGCATTATTATTAGTTGTTGTTATTTAATCATAGAACCGATCATGCTTAATGGATTATGGCATTTGTTTTTTCTTGTTTATTTTATCTTGGTCTTAGTCTTGTTTTTAATAATAAAAATACAAATAAATAAAGAATCTTTGAAATCGTAAGTCGTAACACATCTAATACAAAACATTTAAATTGATAACCTCCTCCATTTAACACATTAAGAAAATTAGTTTTTGTTGATTTTGAAATCTAAATAAAAATGAACCGCTTTCGTTAATTCTTTCTTTTAAAATATTAATTGGATACTAGGATAATACTAGGATGGTTCTTACAGAGAGAAAAAATTTAAAAAATTATCTTACTAAGTCTAAAAACAACAATTTCTATATTACAAAAGATTCGGAATAATATTTTAAGGTAAATTTGAACTTTAATACCGTACTATAAAGTTCATGTACTATGGAGTGATGTTAGAATAATATAAATATTAATGTATATATTGATACGATGGTCGCTTTTACTTGCTAAAACTCGAGGCTAGACCGATTTGGCCTAATTTGGTTTTGAATCATTTGTAAAAGTCGAGGGAAGGTTGAAAGGTTTACTGGTGGTAGAATGCTGTGAAGCAACTCGCCTGGGTAGGGATCTACCGCCTCATCTATTCCTGTCACCATAATGAGATTATCTTTTTCCGGTCCGGAAGGTAGGGTAGCCGGTAGACTTGCACATAAAGGTCTAATAGCCCGACCACAGGGCAGCGACGCATCTGTAACAACTATGGTATCTATAGGCCACGGTTGTCTCTTTCGGCGCTTATTTTAATATAACAAACAGACACTTCAATTTATAGATATAGAAATTTATTTGTATAGATTACACAAAATACTTAAGTTTAAACACAGACAAAATCGCGGGCACAGCTAATATAGAATAAAATTGTATCCAAAGCATTTTTCACGACAATTACAAGATAGTACAGACAAATCATGTGTAGAATGGGTACGTAGCAACAATTGAACTATAAACGTCGAATCAGTAGGATATAATGCCGACAAACGAGTTCCAGTACTCGATTTACTAAAAACAAAGGCTGCCGCTCGACTACTTTTCTTTGTAAAGACCGACGACAGTTCGCACTCTATTACCGAACCATTCATTCGCTCAAATGAACCGCCTAATTCATCTTCTTCGTTACACTGTTTTAAATTCTCTTTTTCGATTAGGACGTTCTATATTGTTTTTTTTCTACTAGCTGTGCCGGCGACTTTGTTCGCTTTGGAGTCACGGAAAAATATACTATACTGGTGATGATACTTGTAGAAGATACAAAAAAGCCAAGTGTGAGTCGCTCTCGCACACAAAGGGTACCGTACTGCCGTCTTAAGAAACAGTGAGATAACTAGGTTTATGCTACTTCCGAACACCATTTAAAACTTTGTTTTTTTTTGTTTGTATTTCATTCATTTTACATAGTATCAACTTAATTTTTTTACTAGATTGTTGGCCCGGGTCCTCTGTGTAGAATAGACAATCTGACTCTCTGGCTGGCAGTTCGTAAGAGGCGAGTACAAGACCGCTGGTAGTGCACACAGCACTCTATCACCAGTGGTCATGTTTGTAGTGACCCAGTTAACCTATGCTCGCCTATTATGAGCTACCTGGTAGAAAGGCAGATGGTCTATTCTACAAAAAGGATTGCGATCAACACGGGGAAAAAGCAATTGGGTCATCACATACCGACGCAAAAAATAACATTTCTTAACTACATCCTGAGTTCTCTATTAAAAGTAAATATCGTCACGCCCCATATCTCGAGGCATAGGCATAGGAATATCCATGACTCGTCGACGGTATCATATCCTACTAGCTGTGCCGCGACTTCATCCACGTTTTTATCTAATTTTTTTATGCATTTTTAGAATAAAATTCTAAAATAAAAGTAGCCTAAGCCATTCTTTGTTAAATTAGCTGCCTGGCAGTAAAAGTCCCGTTAAAATCGGTCCAGCTATTTCAGAGATAAGCGGGTACAAACACACAGACAGGCAAAATTCTAAAAAAAATTTGTTTTGGTATGTTTAGGTACCTTCTAAACATACAAATGCGTTTAATAAAAAAATGGTTATTTTAATATTACATACAGACACTCCAATTTTATTTATTTGTTTAGATAATTATAATCGATGGGGTTCGGGTTCAATTTGTTTAGATTATGTGACAAATCCGACGCCATATAGTGCAAAATATTTTTTTTCGAAAAAAAAACGAAAAAGCTTATAAGAACAAGTTGCCCTACCCGGGATTCGAACCCCGTGTATTCAGCTCGGCCACAGAGGCTCTTGAATACAATATAATCCAGTTTCATTCTAATCCTTGTGTTTTTTATATAAAAGAAATGTCGCAATAATCATTTATCAACGGTTTAGCGCCTGCTTTGGGAGCTTTGGACTTGATAAAGGTCTAAATATATCGACGGCTATCTTTCTTAATTCAGAGAACTGCTCCGCATACAAATGAACCGAAACGACGTGTCCAAGGTACATATAGCAAGCCGTTAATGAAATTGTATGGAAATCTAATCTTACTTTATATGTATGAGACTTAGTGATAACTCTTCGCTTAATTTTATTAGGTACCCTTACATAAAAAAAAACAAAAAGTGCGACTCGGACTTGCGTACATTGCGTTTCATATAATTTTAGATAGTAGTACAAGTACTTACTAGATTTATCTTACAGTGAAAATGAATAAATAAAAATAAATTGATAAAATTTTTAATCTTAATCCATGTACGATTTTTAATCTTAATCCATGTACTTAATCCATGTAATCTAATTACGTATAGCGACATCTATTTGTTGTAAGGAAATAACTTAGCAAAAATGAGGTTTGTTGTGTGGAAGCACCCTTATAAAGTCGGACACCAACTCCACTCGATCATAATGGCGATCATATTTATATAATAAACTAGCTGTGCCCGCGATTTCGTCCGCGTTTTTATTAATTAATATTTTATAGATTTCTAAAATTAAAGTAGTCTAAGCTTTTCTTTATTACATCAGGCAATGAAAATCCCGTCAAAATCAGACCAACCGCTTCAGAGGTTAGCGGGTACAAACAGAACGGGTACACAAACATTCTAATAAATAATATTTTGGTATATGTACCGTGTAAACATAGTACATATGCATTTAGTAAAAAGCAGTTTTTTTTTTTAATATTACATACAGACGCTCCAATTTTATTTATTTGTACCTACCGACCATAAAATTGTAGGTTTAGGTTCCTGATTTAATTTTTTTAATTAAAAATAATCCTATATATAATTAACTCGAATGACACCGTAACAAAACATATCTTTGTTCCAACAGTAAAAGTTCACGCTTCACGTCACCCGCCTTTTAATCTGATTAACTCTATTTAATGTTCTTAACAAGCGTGTATCTGCGCTAAAAACTTCTCTGGAAATTAGCCCGATTCACTTAATGTTAATTGGCATGATCTTGAAGTCTGTGTTTTGTTTAAATTTCGTGAACCTTTTACACCGAGTTTGCAGTAAGTTTATGTAAAAACTAACATCACTCGCGATTTTACCCGCTCTTGGATCTAGCTATTCATCCTTACTAATATTATAAATGCGAAAGTAACTCTGTCTGTCTGTTGCGCTTTCACGCCTAAACCACTAATCAGATTTTTATGAAATTTGGTACAAAGGTAGAGTTGACCTTGAGGAAGCATTTATTTGCTTTTTAGCGGACTACATTAAAAAAAGGGTAAGTTTCTACTCAATAAATATTATAAGTCGCAAAAATGTCTGCCCTTTGAAAGTTGTCTGTGTTATTAAAATAATTCACGCGGGCGAAGCCGCGAGCGGAAAGCTAAAGTCTATTTTTTTATCTCAGAGACTAAATTGACATTAGCAATGTTGCAAGTTTTTTGCGATTCTTAAATAGT
>DVZL01005144.1:0-12292 GCA_018236625.1 Lasaia peninsularis
GACAGAAAGACAGACGAATATTCTAAAAAATACTGTTTTCGTATATATACTCTACCTTGTAAACATTCATATGCGTTTAGTAAAAAGCGTTTTTTTTTAAATTACATACAGACGCTCCAATTTTATTTATTTGTATAAATAAACACGAAAGTTGGGATATTGGATTAGATGGATGTTAGGATGTTTGTTAATTAGTCACGCCAAAACTACTGAATGACTTTATACTGACACTTGGTCATGTAGCTTATGTAACAGATTAAAATATTCGAAGGAAGGGCAAAAAGGGCCCAAAATAAGTATAATTTTAAATATCTTAAAATGAAACTTATTTTGTTTCAATAATAGCTGAAGTGAAAATTTGTCTTTTTATAGGTTAAAACTACAACATATATTAATAGAATAACGCATGGATAAAAGGCGGAAAAAAATATTTTACCTACCGGCTACCCTCCGAACCGGAACACAACAGTGTCATTATGGCGGCGGGGAATAGGTAAGGCGGTGGATCCCTACCCAGGCATTTGACTTCTGCAAACCAGAAGGGAAACTAGGCCTAATCCTAGGTCAGGTTGAATTTAAAACACGAAAAAACATGTTAAGTAACATATTACCTATTAAAATGTTATTACATAATATAACAAATCGTGAGGAGGGAAGGGACTGAAAGCGTTTAATGAGTGAAACTAGGTTATGGTCTACTCGTGTGTCAAATTACATGCAAATCTATTAAGCAGTTTCGCCGTGATTGAGTAACTAATTTCTACTTAACGACCAAATCGCGTATTATCTGAGGGTGGTTTCAAGAGTCTCCCAAACTGGCATGTTTGTACAAATACATTAATGAATGTAGAGAAAGCCAGGCAAGTATTTAGGAATTATGATACTTGGTACTCAATATTACCTTGGCCAGAATATATGTGTCTAAAACAACTCTCTAAATTAAGTATGGTTTTATACTACTGATGATTTTCTGCATTCTTAACGGACGGACCTCATTATCAGGATTATTATTAGGAAATAACCATATTGTTTGAAAGAATAACAAATATGTCACTAACACTTGGCACTCGATGCTCTCGGCCTACTCTGTAAGGAATCTGGCATGAATATATGTAGGTATGTACCTAACGATGATCTTCAAAAGTTTTTACATATGAAAGCATCATAAGCGTCGTCTCATATTATAAAATATGGTTCCTTATACAAGTTGAAAAAAATATATTGGGGGTATGGTATTAGGTGCTGTGATGAGACTGGATGGACAATTCCTCCAAGTCCATGTCCTCAGGCAAACCTTAACTGAAAAAACTCTTAAAAACAAGTTGCCTTACTCGGGACTAAGCCGGGACCTCGTAAATTTACAGAAATGTATCAAACCCAAATTGTATAAAATTATAAGATTGTTATATTTATATCGCTCATAAAAATGCTTTGCCCCGCGGTTTCATTAGTGAACGATCTATCAAAAAACTATTTTAAGATCACTTAGTTTTTTGCTAGATTGTTTTGATTTATTACACTTATATTCAAAAAATAAAATTCAAAGTAAGTGTCAGTGATAAATATCTGAAGTTTATTATCACATTTAAAAAAAAACCGTCATGTCAAATATTCTTAAATTATGTTAAAAAGTATTAATTTCTGGTCGGAAGAGCGGGCTGAGACTTGTAGTTTGCATTTAACTTCATACCCTCATCTAAATTTTCTGCTATTATACCATCGTGGCCATATGAATGTTCCATGTTAAACCGTTCCCTGCGACATCATTTTTAAAGAACTTTCAGCTGGTGCTTTAGAGATATGAAATATCCCGTGACTTATTAATCCCTGGGTGCGTTGGGGGCCTAATCAGTCCCATAAAAGTACAATCCTGAAAATAATTTATATCTTCCAAAATTTTCGTGGATCAAAGATCTATTGGTCTATTGTTCTATATTTTGTTAGGTTCGTACGTGGCTGTGACATAAAAATAAAAACGTCACACAAGAATGTATCCTAACGCAAGTAATGCAAATAATTATGCGTTAGGGACCTAATCAATCCCTATTTTTTTTATTATGTCTATGAGCTCACCTTCAAGTAGGATACAAAAATATATATTTGTCTTACTCATACATAAAGAAATTAAGAAGTTGGAGGAGTAAAACAGCAGGATTTTAGTTCACACACAATACGAAAGTCCTGCAAGAGATCCTAATAGATCTCGTAATGCAACGATACGTGTATTAGACTTCGAACTAATCTAGCGTTGGTACTTATTTTTTCTGGGTTGCAGAGGTCAGAGATGACAGTCATCTTTTGTAAAAACTAGCGTCCTCGTAAAATCTCCTTAGACTAGGTCCCCGACCCCGATGTAATCTGCTATAGAAACGGGATAAGGCCAAGATGAAGTATTTTTAAAGTTCATAGTAGGTAACGTACTACTTGTATTTCTTATCATTAAGAAAATTGTCTGCTTGCTTCCAAAGACTTGAAAAATATATTTTATTTTGAAAAATACGGAGACATTGGAATAAAGGACAACAGAAAAGAAAAAAAACAACGATACTGATATTGCTTTATTAATTAATATTTAGAGATCGCTATAGCAGCAAAGATTTGTTTGTTTTCTTGAACTAGAGTTGTATAAAATTATATATTCATAGTCGAAAATCACAGGAAGTTATCTTTACTATAAAAATAAAGGAGTAAGCCTAAGAAGACTTATATATAGACTTAGTAAGAGTACATTGTATAGTCATATCAATAAAGATATAAATTCTAATAAAATTTTCCAGAAATGTTAAGCAGAACAGTTAGTACTACTCTATAACAATGTTCCTCTACACATAAGTGAAGATTCTAGAACTACCTATTTAAAATCACAATTAGGCTAAAAATCTAGGCGACTTATAATTTAAGCATTGTCTAAATTTATTCGATTCTATTAACTATTTATTATCCATTCATTATTAGTTCACGAGCTACACAATAATTTAATGCTAAGGGGCGTTCACACATGCGCCTGCGCCACTGCGTACGATTTTTGTCTACCTGATCCATTTTTCTGTATTTTTATTTTTATATTTATTTAAAAGGTATATATATTTTAATAATAGTTTTGTGTATTATTTTTAATTGGACAAATATACTTCATTATGTTAAACTGGATGCTGCTTCATAGTTACCATATTTGCTGCTGCACGTCCGTGATATGTAACATCTTAAAGGAACTCCAGGGCTTCCCCGTTATTTCACACCAGCAAAATCAGCAAAATATTTAATGTCTACTAACATAAGTTAAATAAACATTTCATTCCCCATTTAAAAATAATGTTTTTCTTTAGATTTATACGAGACTCTTTTTGTTTCGGTTCTCAAAATAATGACATACATTTTTATTTTTATATACATTTATAAATGTTAGAAATACACGAGTAATTTGAAATCATAATTGAAATGTTTTTTGATTGATTGATAAGAAACAGAGCAACAAAAGATGCACACAAGACGCATGTGTGAACGCGGGGTAAGCGACACCAATATGAATAAAGCTACATGAACATCACACATGAATATCACATTGCTAGTACTTGCAGTTAAAGTAGAGATAAGTATTATGTAATGATGTCTCGGCGTCAGCCAATGTTATAACTGCAGACTGCAATATTATTATGTTGTGATGATGCGGTAAAACATGTAATATTCCGTAATTTATAAAACATACAGTATCTTAACGCCAAATCTCTTGAAGGTTAAGCAGAAGGCATCGAATGCCAAGTGTTACCATTCCGTTTTTTAGCTTTTTTTAATAATATATAGTATTATTATTAGCACAGTTCTCTATTATTTAAAATCGATAAATAACACTGATCTTTATTGTATGGATAAGTTTTAAATACGATTGGTTACAGTTCACAAACGTTACTTTATGTTTACTATTATATTCTTAAGATTACTCTTACGATGAATGGAAGAGGTCGAAAACAGGAAAACTTGACTTCGAAGCTTGCGACTATTAATTCATTACAAATAATTATTTAAATATTTTAAATTAATGCATTTTCTTCAACATAATCTTTAAAATATATTTTCTCAAAAAAAAAACTTCACGGAAAGTAAACTTTCCAATAAAGATATTTTTATCAAGAACCGCTTGTATGGTCATTATTCTACTATAATTTTGATTAAATATTGAAGACTTCTTTGAAGTAGTAGCTACGAACACGTCTACGGATTTCTTAGTATTAAATACGAACTCGGTGGAAAATCCAAAAATAGTCGTTCCATTGCACGCTGCGTGACCCTGACTCGTGGAAAAGGTCAGCACTAATAGACCACGCTACAGAGCCGTAAGTCATCACTGGGTCACGTACTGATTGAATATCTTAGTCTTTAAAAACAGGTTAAGACATAAAAAAAATAGACTTTTAAGTTTAGTTCAGCTCGTTTTCATGAAAAAAAATTCTTTTTTTTTTGTTTTTACCAAATTACATGTGATATGTCTTAAAGCTCAGCTTTCACAATTTATAAAATTTTGTGTATATTCAATGTGTGTATAAGATTTTTCATTTATTTCAACGGTACTATTATTAAAATATCGGCAATTAAAGAAATTTCATGCCTAACTATATCTTATCAATTGAGACCATAATAGTGTACGTATTTACCAAATCTGCCGAATCTTGAAAAATGTTATTAATATTTGAGCAACGAAGTAAAATCCAAATATGTAATTTCAATGATCATTCAAAATATTCCTGAAAAGTAATAACAAAAACCCTTTATTCAATAAAAATAGTTGTACCTAATGCTTAACTTTTATGCGACCGACAACTTAAGAACTTTTTAAGCAATCTGAAATTAAGTTATCTCATTGCATTATGTTGAGGATTTCAGATATGCTATTCCTAAATGCTCACTGAAGTGAAAGGTAATGCCAATTATCCACATCATTGATTAACAAGCAGGAAATATGTCAAATTGCAAAAGCAAAATTGCATTTTTAGACGTCAAATTAATTAGTGATATTTTGAATTTAACAAACTATTATGTAATATTAAATAAATAATAATTCACGCCGTAAATTTGATAAATAAAAAATAACCGAAGCCGTTAAATTAAATTATTAATAAAAATATTTTATGATAGCCAAGTTCAAGACGACCATAGAAGTTGGACATCAATCTTAATGTAGATAGATGCTATTAAGAGAAAAGCTCATTCTTTGATCACTTCTTATATTACTAATTTGATAACTTAAGTGACGATTTCAAAAATTTGGTAGTAAAATAAAAATCAAAAACCCAATTGCTTAAATGTTTAACAATAATTGTTTGATATAATGAAATTTTTTACAATGAACTTAAGATTATCTATTGAATAATTGTGCGTTAAATAAACGTACCTTAAATAGATTAAAAATTAAAGAACAATTTTAAGAATCAATCAGTTTGTACGTATTTAGATAAATGAGTTCGCATAGTGGTATTACATTAATATTTTTACACTGTTGAGTACAAAGCAATAAAGATTACAATGCCATAAATAAATCTAATAGGATAATGAATTTAATTGTCTATTTTTACCTAATGACTACATGATTATAATCTCTTATGTGTACAGATACATCACAGTTAAATAGATCGTAGTAATACATATATGTAGTCTCTATTACAACCAGAAAGTCCTAAAGTCCTTATAGGTTTTTGATATTCTAGACATTCAGGAACTAATCATATTGAATTATTCTAAAATTTAAATATTTACATAGCGCCATTTCTCGTATAGTGTAGATAGGGGCCGGTCGTTACATTGTATTTCACAGGTTTTAATATTGATCGTTCCACATTTAGTTAAATAGATATGTAACTGGTTAACGTTAAATTCATGACGGTTGAAAGTTCATCATTTCCTCGATGTTAATAAGAAAATCAGGCATGGTTCCGTCTAGCAGTGTATTGCTAGACCTGATCACGCGTTTACACATATGAAGCATCGGATTTAATGTCAAAATACGTCAAAGATCACGAAAAATGCGCACTTCACGACAAATTATCTTTGTAATGCCTGGTGTAAACAAAATTTATAATATGTCATGCGTTACGTATGTGAAACTTCAAACAACGTTTATCATTTGACGTAAGTCGTCACGTTATCGATGAAAATATATAACGTTAACTAACGGATTGAAATAATTCACCGTCAATGTTTAGTTCATGAGAGGGCTCTCCACGTCAGATATAGCTTCACCGTTTGACAGGATTACATCTTCTACATATTCTACATCTTCTTCATCTTCTACATCTTCCACATTACCTACACCACCTGCATCATCTACATCACTTACATCACCTGTAACATCTAAATAGATTTCTTCAACCTGAAAAAGTGATATATAATTAATACTGGGTGTATGGAACATCATTATAAAAACTAAAACTGTAGAGTTCAACGAAGATTTTAGAATGCATGTTATTTGAATTGATCTTAATTCAAAATAAGCAAATTAAATAATCAGCGAAACTAATACATAAAAATATACACAAATGTATGTTAATATGTTCTATAACTATGGACAGAATATAGACAAATATGTTCATTGAACAAATGCCTGATCTTATAAAAATCGAACCTGGCCTGATTTTGACCAAGCGCCAACGATGAAAAATATCGTATAAAATGTCACAGTATCACTTAACAGAGTGATTTGAATTAAGTTTAATGGGGAATGATATCGTCATCACTC
Organism: Lasaia peninsularis; assembly: GCA_018236625.1. Classification (NCBI taxonomy): domain Eukaryota; kingdom Metazoa; phylum Arthropoda; class Insecta; order Lepidoptera; family Riodinidae; genus Lasaia; species Lasaia peninsularis. The sequence continues at coordinate 6,728 of DVZL01005144.1, forward strand.
GGTGATAACTCAAAATAGCACCTCTGTCTTTTTGTTATTATAATTATCTTTAAATTTCATTTGAAAAATCCAATATTTCTCTACTAATATTATAAGCTGCATATAATGAAACATTTATATTTATATTATTATAAATATTATTAAATATTTATAAAGTATTATAAATTATGTATTAACGATTATATACATGAAAGTATAGTAATATATATTAAAGTGCCCCTAGTGTTGTGTCTAAGTGTCCAATTGGGGGCAGAATAATTGAAAATCATTATATTATATAAATTTTCATATTGCGAAGTTCGCCGGGACTAGTTATTTATGTAATAGAATGAATAAATGGTGAAAAAACGGATAACCGGGCGGGCTGCCCGGCAGGGCGACAACGGGACGTCGGCCTGTCCGGGTAGACTGTCCGGGTCTGACGTTTATTGTCTTCTTCAATGTCTTCTACAGTTTACGTTTACAAGCTCTAATATTACATTTTCCTAGCTGAAAATATAAGAAATAGTTTTTTGTCGGCGTTGGTCTATGACAACACTATTCGCGATTGATGTCTTCTAGTATCTGGTCGTTTACTCGTTCCGGTTTGGAAGATAAGGCCGCCGGAAAACTCACTTTTGTATGGGTTCATCAGATTACCAATGCACCATATTACTTTTGGTATCTAAAGGCGGCGTGTGATATTAGAATAGTAACATATTTGTGATGAAGTGACTCGTATGACATATAGATAAAGTCCGTTAACCATCACGAAGTCTATCCTATCAATCAATCCGGTTTACAATAAAAGTGGAAGGGAAATCATATTATTAAATAAATAATTTTTCTCTTATTAATAATGTCGTAAACATTATCATTAGGTATATCCATTTTGTCGCACACGATGGCATCCATTTTCTTATTACGCGTCATGTTATTTTGGAATGATTGGAGAAATTATAAGCTCACCTTTTGTGTATAAATTTACTCTTTTTATTCAGATTACAAAGATCAATTTGCAACTGCAAAGATATTCTTCCTTAAACTAGGATTATATAAAGACTTACAGGCGCTGCATTTTTTATCACAACAGGATTCATCTTCCCCTGGAGATAGTACGTCATCAGCTGCCCCTTACCCTTGACGGCTACTAAGCCACGTTGCTCAAAGTAATATCCAAACTGTTCTAGAATCTGACGGGTTTCCTCCGTCACCTGGAATACGATTAAAATATTTGAATCATTTCCACAATAGTGACATCAAGCATATTATGTTCACATTTTACGACCATAGACCATAGACCACAAGAAGTGTCAAGATGAATTTGGTAGACTGCTAAAAAAACAACTTGATCAAGTTAAAATTTAACATGATGAAGTTTTAAATTGAATTACTTTTTGTGGGTTGGTTGTGGTTTCCAAAAACTAAGTCCAATTTCTCCAAAAGAACCTTGGACAAACACGACGAATATACCTGTATACATCCAGCCTTGCCGGTACTCTCCATTCTTGAAGCGACATTGACAGTATTCCCCCATATGTCGTAGTGTGGTTTCCTGGCGCCGATGACCCCGGCGGTGATTGGTCCGTGGTTGACTCCCATTCGCAGCACAAAGTGGTTGAATGATTGCTCGTTGATAGCGGCCAAAACGCGTTGCAGTTCCAGAGCAAACTCCACTAGACACGCGAGATGCGCCCACCTTACTAAGATACCATCCGATGGCTGAAATCCCAAAAAAATAGTGAAAGTATAAGGATTTGCACCAATGAGTATTTCTAACTTAAGAACATTTTCTGAGTGCTCTTACGGTGAAGGAAAACATCGTGAGGAAACCTGGATTCATTGAATTCGACCCAATCTAGGTTTGGTCCTAGTTTATGGGTTGCAAAGGTTAAATTTGTATCGGTAGTTGACGATATCATCTAATATAGAAACGGGACAAGGCTTATATATACGTATAACATATTACATGTTATACGTTCTTATTTGTTTGGACAAACATATTATGTTTATATTAGGAAAGATTTTGATTTTTGTAAGTTTTCCTTTTAGGAAAATCAAGTAATTTATTTCCGTTTGATATATAAAATTTAGATTGTTATTTGTTTTTGTATGTGTTTCTAGCATAATGTTGCATAAATGAAATCAATTGTTTACCGCAAATTTACGTTTTAGCACAATATTCGTATTTGCAATTTTGCAACTCAAGTATTCTCATTTTTAAAGTGAACAAATAGACAAATTTTCTTGTTTAATTAAGCTATCTTAGGCTTCCTAGGGTTTAGTAGCTAAGATATTTTTATTAATAACAATAGTTGCCTGGTTACGGTAGCCCTATCTCTTATCATTGATGGGTTATTAAGAAACTGCCATTAATCGTGTTTTAATTGGATAATAACCTCCCACAATGTCATTAGAATACGAAGCTAAATTTCGCCACCATTTACAAAGTTAAAATAACTCGATCGGGAAATCGGGCGCCTTCAAACCCGGGTTCACATCTCACTCCGATTGTTTCTTTTATTTTTTCTCTTTTTATATTATTCATATTTTATCAGCAAGTAATTTGCATAGTTATAAGTAAATATTATTCCAAAAATGTTGCTAAAAAATCATCACGTCTTAAATCTTTTAAAACAACAAACACTTTTGAGATATAAGAAAGCTAATCAACTAATAATTCCCCCAAACATTAATGAGAAAACTACGAATAAACAAAATGCACTACTAGTACTGGTCAAATTTTAAAAATACATAAAAGAAGATATCTTAAAAAAAATGAGTGAATTTGGTCTCCATCTTTTATTTGAAGCGCCTTTCTGTTAGAAATAGCAAAATATGTAAACCACGAAAAATATTAAAGGTTATTTAATAAGGCGTATTTCGGTAATGACCTAAAAATGTAGAATTATGAGAATTCTGTAAGCTAACTATGGCTAAAAATAAACAAAGACAACTCACAAAAATTATAAAGTCAAAAAAAATTGGATTTGAAAAGGATGAGACTCTAAATTCAACATATTTTTTGCATTTTTTTTATATATTGCATTTATATATATAAATATTTATTTATATATAATATATAAGTACGCGATTCCGTATATAACAAATACTTAAAACAGGATAAAATTAATACTGTCATAAAAAAGGTTCTTCTAAGTATACGATTTTTTTCAATACCTTCCTATCTATTAATATGTTATATAATTACGATAAAAACACCATATTAGTTTTAATCGTCATTGACATTAATAAATATAAATATATTTAATCAAAACCTATCAAGTATATTAATTATTATGAGAGTTAATAGCCCCGTGGACTGAGTCACAACTAATGCAGAGCTTAAAAACCATCTTGATGCTCGGCGCTCCTCAACAGTATCCTCAAATATGGAACAAATTGTCAGCGGCGGTATTTCCAAACTGATACGACTTAGAAACCTTCGAGAAAAGAGCATGTACTCATTCCTAAAAGGTCGGCAACGCATCTGTGGTACTTCTGGTGTTGCGGGTGTTCGTGGGTGATCACTTACCATCAGGTGACCCACTTGCCCGGTAGCTTCATTTGCTTAAAAAAAGAATATAATATACCTGCATTTGTCGAGAAGGATTCAGACCTGAAGCAGCCATATAGGTAGAACTGATGGTCTTGATTTTAATAATATCTTTGCTGAACTTGGCATCTTCCAACAGCTGTAGAAAGTAATCATAAATAAATAAATAGAGGAATTTCGTATGATCTAAAATCAAAGTTAATAGTATAACCATTGGTAGTGTCAAGATTCTCCGAAATCGGTGTGTTTGTTTGAAATCGCGTCTGTGGTTTAACGGTACGGCTGTCGCCTCTTAAGACCGTTAGTCACGATGGGTTCTGGGTTCAATTCCCTGGTCGGGCAACTTTTCTTAAATGTTTTTCAGATTTTTCTGAGTAAGTATTACATTGCCCGGAATTAGAATGTGCCCGAAGTAGCGATAGGCTTGCCAGCTATCACATCAGAACCCTAGTACCTTGACTAATCGTGGGTGTTCTAGTGTATCTGCTGGACTTACGAGTCGTAGGTATACTAGCGCACCTCTGCCTAACCCTTCGGGAATAATAGGTGTGAAGGTACTTTTTTTGTAAGAAGAGAATTATGAATGTGGAGAAAGTTAGATATGTAAGTAAGAAATCATGAAACTCCATTCCACACTCTCTACCTATCTCGCTGGGGATTTAGCTTGACTATATATGTACTAAAAACAGCACCACTATATAAAGAAAACACTATTTTATCCGTACGTTATCCGGTAATTGAAAATAGTTTGGTAATCGTAACATCACTTGTTATTTCTATAATCTATTTATAACACAAATATATCAAGATACTGACCATGAAGGTAAAAGTATTCTGGAGATTTCACTTCTATCAACGATTTGTCCCGGTTGTGTAGTATTGCTAACTCTTTCTAAACTGGAAAACGTCATAACAAACTGGCGTTGTGGAGGTGAGATAGCACATATGAGATGTTTACTATTATTATCAGGAGTGTAATCTTCAGAAGTACCATTAACTTCATGATGATGACTCATGCCGTTGTAATGAAAGCAGATACTTACGAGATCGAAGTCCGATATAACTTCGTTGAGAAATCGTAAACATTCTAGGCCTTGGTTATTGACTGTTTCTTCCGAGTAGAACTCTGCAACAGGTTAGAGAACACCGGAATTGATCACCGGAAAACGTTTAACAAATCCATACTAATATTATAAACGTGTGTGTTTGTTTGTCCTTCTTTAATATTTAACGAAGCGGTCTATATTTTTTATATATGATGATAGGAAGTTGGAGAGTGATTATAGGCTACTTTTTATTCTAATATCTAAAGTCTTTGTCTATCAAGTATCATTTGCAGTCCTAATAGCTAAGTATTTTAAATAGACTATAATAACCATGTATAACTGTCGTCATTTACATACCAACTTAATTCACGAAATAGTTCACAAGTCATGATTAAAATAATTAGAGGTAATTAGTGTGAATATTACTTAAGGTTGAAATTATGTGAAGTAGCCTAGTCTGGGTTTAAGATATCTAAATACACAAGAATAAACAGAGCTAGAAGTGTGTTACTCCACTCGATATATAGTCAGTATATTAAGTTAATGAAATTTGAGGAAAATCAAGCCGACGGATTGAAAGTAATAAATATATACGGCCAATTGAATGTTGTTAAAACTTATTTGAACAACTCTACCAAGGTAAATACTAATGAATGGCAGTAAATGACAAAAGTTACTTAAAGCGAAAGACGCATCTTACCGATAATTAACTGAGATAATATTATTATGTATTCTGTATATAATACAATAGTATTGTGTTATGCGTGTTGTGTGTATTGTGTACTTTCAAAGTGTATTATGTACTTGTAAAGTTTATTGTATACTTTAATAGTAGATTAGTAGCCAAGGGATGTAAGTCATCAATTGCAGTCCGAGCCTCGTGCGCCTACGAGCGTAGCGAGGGCGGCTATAGTTCGAGGGTGCAACTGATGCTTACACCCGAGCTAACTACTCTGCTTTACATCTCGATTGTGAGGTAAGTAG
>DVZL01005145.1:0-12292 GCA_018236625.1 Lasaia peninsularis
CTCGGTAGCCTAGCGGTACGCGCTTCGAATTTCCATTCCGGTAGTCAAAGTTTGAACCCCGCCATGTACCAATAAGTTTTTCTAATTTATGTATATTTTCTCAGTGCTCTTATGGTGAAGGAAAACATCGTGAGGAAACCCGGATTATAGAATTCGACCTAATCTAAATTTGTGCCAAGTTTTCCTTCTAGAATGCAGAGGTCAGATGGCAGTCGCTTTGCGTAAAACTGGTGCCGTCCTAGTCAAATCCCCTAGATTAGGTAGCCGACCTCAATATCATCTGATATAATACGGGATAAGTTTAAGACGAGCGAGCCAGAATACCCTAACAATTAAACACTAGATTTGTACATAAATTATATTGGTTTTAGCATAATACCGTAAATGTCCATGTGGACGGAGTCACGGGCAATAATTATTTGTTTTATACACTTAATATTTGAATGAAAAATTAATTACGATAAATCACAATATAATAACTATCATTCAATTATGTTCAACCTAAAGATCGCAAATATTATACGAGTACAATTTTGTTTTAATTTTATTCTGAAGCGTGTAAAAAACCTACTTCTTCATTATGATGTTAGAATTGGGTCAAATTGAAATGAAACCACACGGGTGAAATTGTATAACCTCCTTGTTTTCCAAAGTCGGTTAAAAAGAGAGTTGTACGATTTGCTTTTTGATAAAATATCAGTATTATTTAAATTTAAATTTTAGTACTATGTTAAAATATAACATAGTACTAAAATTTAAATTTGAAATTGCTAGTCGATATAATCACTTTCTCTGTATAATTAAATTTATGAACTAGCATCATTTTCAGGGTTCCGTACTCAAAGCATAAAAACAGCACCCTATTGCTAAGAAGTTCGTCTGTCTGTCTGTCCAGGCTGTATCTACAGAACGATGAAGCTGAAGCTTCAGCTCTCTAAAATGTTCACAGATGAAATATTTCTGTTGCCGCTATAACAAGTAACAACGGATACTAAGGACAGAATAATATATATAAAGGTGCTTCAAGTCAATTTTGATTTTTTTTGTTTTTATAGACAATGGTACGGAACCTTTCGTATCAGAGTCTGACTCGCACTTGACGGATTTCTCTAAATCTACACTTCTTCCCAATATGGAGCGGTAGGTATTAGTTGTAATATCAATTAATAATCTATGTGAAAGTTTGTTTATTTGTCAATCAGGCCAATAGGAGATCAGTTGGGTTATAAATTTGGCAACCGGGTCATAGGTATTGTAATATTATATAACTTATCAAGTTTTAAATCTTCTATTTTGACCTTTTCATAATCTTTATTATGATTGCGTCATAATTGGTTCGATTCGGCCAGTACCAGTTTCTAAACTATAACATCATCTGTTTTCATGAATAAATCTTAATGTGAAAAGCGCCATCTATTGGTCGGGTCGGAACGGTTTTTGGTATGGGAGCTTCTTTAATTATTTACTTTATTATGTTTTGTAGCATTTCTTGATTGCAACAGAAATATATCATCTGTAAATATTTAAACTGTCCAGCTATCTAGCTATACCCTTTTGCTACGGTACGGTACGGTAGCCTAAAAACGTCTACATTCTGACATGTCGTGAAGGCTAAAAATATTTTTATTTTTGTTGATATCTCAAAACATGTGCTATACCAATTTACCGCAAAATAAAAAAAACAAATAAATAACGGATTAAGCGCTTAACAAATATTCAAACAAAGAACAAAAAACATATTTTGAAATTGAAAAACCTCCTCCATTTTGTCGGTCGTCGGTTAAAACTACGTGTCGTGATGCACTATTGGAAACAGTTAATAGCCAGAAATACGATATCACCTGGGCCAGGGGCGACGAACCGATGGCACACATGGATATTATAATTTTTAACCTTACTATTATAAATGCGAACGTTTGTAAGTATAAATGGATGTATGTATGGATGTTTGTCTCTTTCACGAATTTTGAATTAATTAAAATTACTGGACGAATTTGGATAAAACTTTAGAGTAAAATCATGCATTAAAATAACATTGTAGGCTAATATTTAACCGATTACATTAAAAAGAGGGTATTTGTTTTCAGAATAAGTATTTTAAGTCGGAAAAAATCTGTGCCTTGATAATCCGTACGGGCAAAGCCGCGGGCGGAAACCTAGTTGGTTATAATACATCAACATCGACAGCCAAAAGATTATTAATCTTTACCACCAGTTCTATTTACGAGCATAATTACAAAATATTTATGTTTTTATTATATTTATTTTTTAAACCACGAAGTTAAGATGTCACTTTTTGGACTCCATTAAACACTTCTTATAGTAGGGGAGCCCAAGAGGGGATTTGGGGAATAGCTCCGACGCGTCCGATTATAATATGGTGGAGACCTCACTTAAATTTTAGCACTGATGATGCTTTAAAACGCCAAACCGGTCGGCTGTTTAAAAGATAATTTTCAAGTATAAGTAATATGTGAAAAAGTACATGTGTGTCATATAAATATGAATATGTGGAAGTTTCACCAAGCGCCAACGATGAATAATATATAATATAGAGTAGAGACCTCGTACCATCTTTAAATTGCACATAATATCTCTATATAGAGCCACACTGTGTAAGTTTTTTTAGCTTGAAAATATATTCGAAGAAATCAGATTAAGATACGGTGGCTTAATACATGCCAATAAATATATATATTTAAATAATTTGACAATTTGAGCGCGATGAAAAGGAGTGGGATGATCAGAAACTTTCATAAATCAAATCGTCTATGTTCAACAGCTATATTGGCAAACCGGCTGATAGATATTTTTCCGTCATTGGGGACCCATTAGACATGTAGGTACACTATCAATATCTGAAGCGAAGGCGTAGGATCAAGTGTCTGTAATATTTTTAGCTTTAGTCGCTCTTCACACTGCTATAAATAAAAATGTCATATGGACAAAACCCAATAAGTCCCAATGACCGTTGAAGGATTACATATTTAGCTTTCTGGGCTCCCTTACAATTAAGAAATAATGACACGTTGACTGATAAAGGTTCGCCACCTCTGACCTAGGTAATCAGGAAATGAAGATACTTCCCGAGTCACGATTCGCGAAGTCGTGACCTTCTCTTACATGGTTGACATTGGTTATCCAAAAATATACGTAACGCGTTTTTCTGCCTCAACTACACTCAAGTAATCCGGTTTGATTCCCGACAGGGTCAGGAATTTGCGTGATTAACTTGTGGGAGTTTAGTTTTACCATATATATGAAATATACAATGAAATTGGAGTGTCTGTATGTATTATTAAAATAATCGTTCTTTGTAATCGCTAATCTCCGATTTTGTTAGGATAGGGAACTGAATTTTAGAATATATATATTTGGTGAGTAGTAAGGGGTTCTATTTAGGCCTCATTACTCATTAGTCGAAAGGTTAGTATACAAGCCTATACACCGCGAGGCTCAGGTTTGATTCTCGACTTTTCGGTTGACAAATAATTCTTCAGTATTTCTATGTATACCCCAAAGTAAGTAACATATAGTCACTTTGGGGTTAACAAATTTTTGTAATTTGTTCAGAGATATTTATTATTATCAGTACATTTTAATCCATTAATATTAACCCGATATTTTCCACGATCGATCGCTCGAGTGATGTACGATATAACGAGTATCAACCTGTAAACTGTCTGTCTCTCAGTTTGTTCTGGCTAATCTCTGGAACGTCTGGACCGATTTCTATGAGACTTTCACTGGCAGCTGATGTGATAAAAAGTAACTTGGGCTACGTTTATTTAATTTAATTCAAACAAGGTGAAGTCGCAGGCACAGCTAGTTAAAATAAATAATTAACAAAAATATTTCAATTTGCATTTTTTTTCAATTTATAGTGTATAATATCTGTGTGCCAAACTTTAGCAAAATTTGTCTAGAGTTGTGTCTGCGGGTAGTAACAAATATATCAGCTAAAATAAAGACAAATATTACAACTAACAAACGGAAACCTGCCATAATATAGTCCAAATGAAAACCTGCTAAAATATAAACTAAACAAAATCGGCCACAATAAACCTTAACAACGTTTCATACTTTGATTGAACAGAATTCATTTTAAAACCAGCTAACTGTATTATAACTTATTTGGACAACTGTACTCTACACATGCTTAAGTTAACGGTTAACTATATTATTTAAAACATATAAATGCAAATAGTATCTTTAAAATAGTTTTTTTATGATACTATTAATTTTCATATTACATTTTAATATTACTTTATTACACTTTCGGCAACCAGCTTGAGATGTAATTAAATGTGATGTGGAAAAGTACAAGTGTTATTTCAAATGTATGCAAAAGACTACTATATACAATAGTAATATGACAAGCGTTTCTATATAACATGTTAAGCGGTATTTGGCAAGCATTATCTGTTGTTAAGTTACAGTTGTCGAACCAAAAATATTCGCGTCTGTGGTCACCCATCCATACGTTCTTAATGGTTAAGTTGGTTAAGCACTACTGCTCAAACATGAAAGTTAATGTCTCACAGTCCAAATTAAGTTGAAAACTAAACATGCATGTGGTTTTTGCGAAAACAATTTTATTTTAACTTTAAGAGACCAAATTGCTAACAAAAAGACGGTTACTAATAAAAAATAAGGTGATGTTATCATAGTTATAGTCTCTTACGTGATTAAGCATATCTGTCCAGACAGGAACACGACAGTAGCCATGTAGATCGAGTTTTTAAAGGCGTATAAATATTAACAGAGAAACTTTCCCAAATGACACTTATCTGTTTGGATCTACCTATTTCGGAGTATTTCACCATTAAAATTTAAAATTATATTATAGTAATTAGTAGTAAATTAATATTATATATAGTAAAAAAAAATATAGTAGGATATGATTTAAACGTTTTTTTAATGGAATACGACAGCAAATACTGCGTTTTGCTGTCGTATTCCTTTAAAAAAAACGTTTTATCAACTTTCTAGCTATTACCGCTTATTGAGATATAGCCTCGTTACAGACAGACAGACGGACAGCGAAGTCTTAGTAATGAGGTTCCGTATTACCATTACCAGTACCATTTGGCTACGGAATTCTAATAAAAACGGTGTAGAAGGTTTTAAGTTCTTAGTCTAGTGTTGCTAATTTGCACACAAGGCCTTAAACAAGTCTAGACGTTTATCTTTTAAATGTTAAATAGAACTGATAAGGATTCTGTCTCTAGGCTTTTATTAATAGCATTAAACTAAAACTCATTTGAAAATAAACTGTTTTCTTATTTTATCTATACAAATTATATTACAAGGTACATTTGCCAAAACAACATTTTTTAGAATTTAGTCAGTCTGTCTACCTGTCTGTTTGTACCCGTTAATCTCAGAAACGGCCGGATCGATTTTGAGGGATAAAAATCGGCGTAAATAAGGAACAGATCAGACAACAGAGAAAAAATTTAATAAATACTATTTGTAAACATACATATTATGCATTTAATAAAAAGCGGTTATTTTAATTTTACATTCAAACACTCTAATTTTATTTATTGGTATAGATGATAAATTAGATATTAGTTATTTCGTCTAGATAAATATTTTTTTGTTAATACTTCGAAAATTGACTATAATATGGGACTACCATTGAAGTAGGTATGACCTACCTAACAAAACAAGAATTATTAAAATTACGTAACAAACGTACAAAACCAACATAATAGACTAAATACAGTCGAAATGAAAACCTTCTTTATTTCAAAGTACCACAGGCCAGCGGTGCACCTACAACATCTATGGTGTCTATAGGCCACGGTTGTCTCTTACCATCAGGAGGCCCGTGTGCCTGTTCGCTGTCTTATACTATAAAAAAAAACAAGCGTCTAATTGTAAAACGTGCCATTTTTCTTTCGTCCTAATCGAAATACAATGTTGTCGAGGAATTAAAATTCAAAAATGTTTAGTTACCGTGCAAGTAGGTTTGTATGACTCATTATTTAAAATAGTATAATATTACAAATACAAGTAGATGTGTGCGTCCGTCGGTCGACGAACTTGGCAAAATGAAACATCGTGACCAAGATATGTTTTAGAAGATTTATTCATGTGCTTGCCGCGCTTTTATTCTTTTTTTATTATTCTCTTTGTTACTTCTTTAGTCTATGATTTTTTATGGAGGGTTTAGGATTTAAAAAATTGTTTTACTTGATGCAAAAGCTTGATGCCGATGTTGTCAGTAACTTATTTTGTAACATAATAACAAATACACCATTCACATCAGCGCGTCCCAGTATATCTATCTAATACCTTTAAACGAGCAATTCTTGTATATATTATATATATCAGCGACTTCGAAAACGGCTCGAACAATTTTCTTGAAATTTTGTAAATAGGGGGTTTCGGGGGAAATAAATCGATCTAGCTAGGTTTTATTTTCAGATTTCGTTTATTAATCGTGTTTTCATTGAATAGAAACCTATGTCTTTATAATACAAACTAAATTTCGCTAACATTTTCGAAATTAGGATAGCTCAGTTGGTAAATCGGGGCCTGAAAATTCGGAAACTCTGGTTGAAATCTCAGTCCGATTGTTACTTTTTTTCTTTTTTTAAGAAGAAGTTCCTTCTTTTTGTTAAAAAACTTCTAAAATTCCAAATAAACCTGATGTACTAAAAAAACATCCGGGTACTTATACAATATACATGTTATATACATACATATAAATCATTCTCCTGAATAATAAAAGAAATAGAAGTCTTATTTCTTTTTGGATTAAATCAAACTTAATTATTAACTTAAATTTAAATAAAACTTTATATTACTCGTACTCGAGAGTAGTATCAAGAGTATCCTAAACCAGCGAGAACTGGAAAATGATCCTTGAACTCGATACTCTCTTCCCCGTAAGGCACACGGCGTGGTTGTCCAGAATTACCCTTCTAATTATTATACACGTGAAAGTTTATAAGTACGGATGGATGTATATACTGGACGGAGTTGAATAAAACTTTACAGTAAGATAGATCATACACGAGAGTAACACATTAGTTACTTTTCAACCGAACATTAAAAAGTGGGTATGTTTTACTCAACGAGTTTTATAAGTAGGAAAATAACCTACTCTTTGAAAGTTGTCTATGTTATTAAAAAAGTTTACACAGGCGAAGCTGGTTAACTAATACGGGGAAAGCAAAATCCCTCCTTTTATAGCTTATTAGGAAGTTTTTTGTGGGCAAAGTTTCGGAAAATTACTTGTTTTATTTTGACAGTTGCTACAAGGGGAACAGGGATTTTATTGATTGGCAACACCGCTGCCAACTATAGCCCCGGACTAAATCGTCGTCTGGCTTCGTTTCGAGTCTTATGAAATCACCCACGCACCCCAATTTTACGAAAATCAATGGATATTACAAACATATCTTGCCTTGGTCAGGGGAATTATAGTGTAATGATCACCCTCGACTTGGGTTTGACTCCAGGCAGGGAACTGAGAGAAATTAAAATATATTTACTTGGTAAATATGTTGCCTAAGAATTGGTTACAAAAATGTTACACCATGCCATTCATGTGGAAATATTTAAACAATTAATGAATTGTTTTTATTTATATTTATTTACCTTTTTTCTATACAAATGAATAAAATTGGAATGTCTGTATGTAATATTAAAATAATCACTTTTTACTGAAAGCATATACAAGGCACATATACCAAAACAGTATTTTTTAGATTTTTTTCTGTCTGTCTGTTTGTACCCGCTAAACTGCTGGATTTTGATGGGACTAACATGAATGTGGCTGTCTGTAGATAGCCAGGGAGACGTAGGTTGACATTCCACGGCCAAATTGCTCGTGTATTATCCGAGGGTGGTGTCAAGAGTCTCTGAAACCGGCGGGTTCATACGAAGTGAGTAATAAAGTGCAGGAAGTTCGGCAAAAATGCGGGAACCTTGACACTTGACACTCGATACTGTCAGCTTATGCTGCAAGGGACATGGAGTTAAGATAAGTATATACTGGTACAAAAAGTTTTGCGAAATCACTTGCATTTAAACTTCAACAGCTCAAGCTCGAGAACCTCCAATCGAAATATAGCCAAACAAAAAAAAGTTGAAAATTTCTCATTATATTATGCTGACTGAAGTTCATCAACTAATTCACCGCTTACTTGTTTCCTGTGTTTGTACATTTAATATATCCCAAAAATAGTTTTCATATTTTACTGTAATGATCCTAAGCTTTAAGATTATTAGGAGTTCTTGTTTTCTTCGCTACTGTATTACAATGGAAGCCGCGGGTATATGCTAGTTACGTATAATTTAGTTTTTTTTTCATGTATTTTTAAATGTTCCATAAATTTATTTTAGCCTCATTGTACACAATAGTTATTTCACATGACATAAATAACATATTCACAACAGTTCAGTGTAGACGTGAATAGTTTATCATGTGGCTGCTCAAGATCCAATGATTCTATTTCGGCCAGACTATATTTATTTTGTGAAACCTAAATAATACAATCTTGCGACTCGGTCAGAAATATGGGACCGACATTTAGGTTATTGTAGCTTTAGCAGTTGCGTAAGCAATGCTGTAATAAGTTAAGTTTTAGATGGTGGCAGTGAAGAACTCGCATGATCGCTGCGGAGACGTTTTCTAACAGTTATCTAGTTAAAATGTATAAAATCAACTTTTATAATAAAACGCTTGATTAAAGTCAAAATTATTGAAATTTTTAAAGGTGTTTGATAATTTCTGATGTAGTTTCTAAGTAAGTATTAGAAAATGAGGGTTAATTTTTTTTATAATAAGTAACTATTTTAATATTTTAAAAGCTGACACCTAATAATAATTTAATCGTTACTCAATCGTTCCTCTACATTGAAAGTACGTGTTGAAAAGCTTTCAATTAGAAAATCATAGTCTGGCTGTTTGTAGATCTCGGGATATTAGGATGAGTAACGTTCACTTAGACTAGAAAAATAAAGACGAGGAAAACGGTACTTTATTACACGGTGGTTTGACAGTGATAAATATGAGCAATATGTTTGTCTGTCAATTTACAGTTTACCTCTTGAAATGTTAAATCAGTGTTAAAAATTAACATTAAAGTGTGATTTAGAACTCTTGTTTTATATTTTCCGCTTTTATGACCTGGCGTACATGCTAGTGCCCGTCATTGTCGGGTTCCGGTTTGAAAAGTTGGATATTTATTTTATTTTTATGGGATAAAGAACCGAACAAGCATACGGTCTCCTGATGGTAAGAGACAATTGTAGGTGCGTCGCTGTCCTGTGGCCGGGGTGTTAGGTCTGATGTGCAAGTTTGCCGGCTACCCTACCCTCCGGACCGGAACACGACAATGTCGTGACGGTAGGATCAGGTAAGTAGTGGATTCCTGCCCGGGCAAGTTGTTGCACAGCACCCTACCACCAGTGGTATTTTTGGCTATGATCTTATTAACCTATGCTGCCTGGTAAGAAGGCAGTTGGTCTTTTCTACACAGAGGACCCGGACCAACACGGGGAATTTATTTACGCAAAAGGCTCAAAATCTAAATCTCAGTTTGGCAACGCGCCATTATTGTCTTCAGGTTTCTTTTCTTTATTTTAATTTAGACAGAAATATTATATACCTACTGCTTATAGATATTACAAACGTGTATAGCGCCAAGTTGACGCTGATACATACCCTAATACCTGTTTCTTGTATTTTGGGTTATTTATTATAGTTTTAGTGTTTATATTGGTGCCAATTCTGTTTTTAGTTTTGTCAAATCAACAACTTGTATTATTTTCATATAATGGCCAATGAAAGTATGCCTCTGTGGTTGAGCGTAGTCCGAGTCCGATTTTACCACACGATGTCCAGGGTTCGATTTCTCTGTAGGACGACTCGTTCTCATGAGTTTTTCTAGTTTACTTGAATAACATAACATTGCTTGAGATTGTATTTGTGTCAGATATGGTGACGGACTCGCCACCTGTCATATGAGACAATATCGTCGTCTAAACCTTTCAGTTGGTGACTGACTGACTGATATCTAATTATTTATTTGTCATTTTTATAGTGTAAAAGTGAAAACTGTATTTTAATATGACGCGGTCCGACAAAGGCAGTCTATAAATTCACTTAACCTATTTAACAAAAGTGTGTCGCAGAGATAATCACTTTCTCTTCCGAGTTACATAGATTGAATAAACTATAAAATAGTTAATGACTCTTCATTATCATAATGGACTCATTTCTTAATGTTCGCTTTGTTTATTATAAAATGTAAATATTTACTATCTGTATGTAGACATACAGTATACTGTAGTATACTTTTATACTAGCTTTCTACGGTTTCGTCTGTGTGAATTATTTAATTAATAGAGTTTTTTCCAACTTATAAAACTTATTTCTTAAAAACATACCCTCTTTTAAATAATAAAAAATAGTAAAGTAAAAAAGAAAAAATATATCATCACAATCATATCCCTGAAGGATACTTATGCACCCACGATTAGCCGACGATATTAGGTCCCATGATGTGACTGGTGGTAAGTTCTTCGCCATATGGGACACAAATCCCAGGGGTTCCTCACGATGTTTTCCTTCACCGTAAGAGCACTCAGAAAATGTACTTAAGTTAGAAAAACTCATTGGTACATGACGGGGTTCGAACCTGAGTTACCGAAATGGAAGTCCGAAAAGCATACGTACGTAACGCCATGTTGCACTATCCAGAAATCGAACTCTGAACCTTGTGCGTCAAAGTAGGACACTGACTCCCCTTGACCACAGAGGCACAACACCGCAAACAACAGTTAGTTTTAAATCATGTTTCTTTGTCATATCTTTGATAACTGAGTTCTAAGCCAAAGCAACCTGTTTGCACCGGACACCTCACCTTGCAGACCGGAAAACGACAGTTGTAAGTGCCGTCTTCCGGTCTGGAAGATACATAACGTATTGGACGATGTTATTACTGCAAAGACGAATAGTATCATGCGAGGTGCATTTTATAAACTTGCCTAATAAATAATACTATTTTTTATGGAACCACCAACAGACTCGACGAAGTTCGTATCGAGATAATATCAGTTGGAATTTTTAAGTACTTTTTCATATATTCCTTAATGTTTTACCTATTATTTTCCCTAAAAATCATTATTTTACTGAATTTGTTAATGCATCGCAAAAATATCTTAAGATTTTGTACTCAATAAAATATTTTCATTTTCTTTTTTTTCGTCCTTGTAACACAAGCTCGTCTTTTTGTTACAAAACAAACGTGTTGTATCTAACATTGTGTGTAAAATTTAATAAATAATTAATTAATTAAGCCTTTAGCTACACCTTACTGTAACTATATTTTAAAATGATGATTCCAAAAACTCGACTTTGTTGCCAGAACAATAAAGTCGCGGATTGACATAGATGCTATGATAAAATATACTGCTTTAGACGCTACGGGCCCGGATCAGAACTATAATAATGGTGTATTGATTGAAATCCGATATTCTACAATCACTATGACATTACGTATTATATAACCACTGATCGTTACCTGATCCCTCGTTAAATACGATAATAAATACTTGCTACGTTATGTATATATTATATACAAATCAAACGTTTTTCCAGAAATGCCATATACTGTTACTGGGCTGGTACACTAATTATAAATCTAAATGTTGTTATTGACATATAAAAAAACGAAAAACCAATAAAAATAAATATTTTTTAAACATTATCTTAGAATTTCTTAATTTTAAGTGATGAATATCGAAACAAACATGAGGCAGCGGCTAATAAACAAATTAATTAGGTTAAACGTGACGCGCGGCGGTTGCGCGCCGCAGTAGGTACGTATTGTTTGTAAAATCGATGTATGTCGCTAATTGTTATATTAGTAATTTTAAATTAGTATTTTCTACAAATTTAAGATCGTTTAATGATTCTATTGTATTGATTATTCTTAAAGAGCATGCTACCATCACATTTCTCCGGATTGAATCACTTATAAGCAAAAACATTGGGTTGGACACCCTTCGGCTTTTTCTTTTTATATTCGGCTAAATTTATGTCTGTTCTTCGTTCAAACGTCGGGGTCGGCTACCTAACGTTGAGATTTGACAATGGCGCTATTTTTTAGTCACAGTGACTGCCATTTGATCTCTGAAATCCAGAGGGGAGACCAAACCTAATCCTAGATTAGGTCGAATTTGATTATACGAATACCGCCAAATTTATATTTAAGCTAAGATAATATTTTTAAGTGTATATAAAGTTTTTTAGGTTCTGCCTCGACTC
>DVZL01005146.1:0-12291 GCA_018236625.1 Lasaia peninsularis
CTTGTCACTATCGGTAACTTTTATTATGTAATTTAGTTGTTGTATAATTTTATTTTGTATTATTGATTAGTTTGTGCGCTGCCATTTTTCTTTATAATTATGTTTTTTCTCTATCCTAGGTTAGCTGTAAGATATTTCACTTGTCAGAGATAAGCTCGCCTTTGGTACTGTTTGTTATGTATTTTTATTATTTGCTGTAATATCTCATGTGTACAATAAAGTGTTAAATAAATAAATAAATAAAAAGTCTGTATTTAATTAAATTATTTCGGTATATATTAAAGTATTTATATTGACTAACACCGATTACACAAGTCTATGATTTACTCATCTTAAGTTAAAATCAATTTGTGTAATTTTTCCATGGATATCTTTTATACATTATCACAACTTATATACTAACTAGCAGTGCCCGTGACTTTGTCCGCGTTTTTATTTAATCGTTTTATTGTATTTATTTTTAAAACAAAATTCTAAAATAAAAGTAGCTTAAGCCGTTCCTTATTAAATTTGCTGTCTATCAGTCTACCAGTCTCGTCAAAATCGGTCCAGCAGTTTCAGAGTACAAATTGGTAGATAGATGGCACTGTGCATTTTTACATAACGTCTTTGAGTTGTCTCGGCTTTAATTATAGATTAAAATATAGCACCAAATCTGAAAACGCTATCTGTTTTCAGATTTGGTGCTATATTTTTGTAGTGCATTTTTACATCGCGTCTCTGAATTGATTCGGCCTTACTATAACCACAATAACCATGGATATACACGTGATATTTTCTTTTATCGAAAGAGCTCTCAGAAAATGTACTTAAGTAACTTCAAACATGTTATGCCAGAACGTACGAAACGCTAGTCACTTCCTACACGGAATTATTTCAAATTGTACCTATAGTATTCTTTAATTCAATAACAAATAAGTACTACTCCAATGGCCAGGGGTTCAAAGGAGAGCCCTTTTTAGGGTTCCATATTCAAAGGGTAAAAATGGAACCGTATTACTAAGGCTCCGCTGTCCGTCCGTCTAACTGTCTGTCTCCATGCTGCATCTTGTGAACCGTGGTTGCTAGAACGTTGAAACTTTCACATATGATGTAAGTATCTGTTGCCGCTATAACAACAAATACTTAAAACAGAATAAAATTAATATATAAAGGGTGCTTCGATATAAAAAACATGTTTTTTTTGCCGTTTTTAGGGTTTCGTACCTAAAGGCTAAAAAAACGGAACTCTATTATTTGCTGTTCGTCTGTCAGTCTGTCACCGGGATGTATCTCATGAACCGTAATAGTTAGGTAACTAAAAATAAAATTAAATAAATATTTAAAGGTGCTCTGATATAACAAGCATGTTTTTTGCCGTTTTATAGATAATAATGATACGGAACCCTTCGTGTGTGAGTTCCGCTCGCACTTGGCTGATATATTTTTAATAGATTCAGTTCCATAATGAGTATAATGTAGAGAAGTTATATGTATTATCTCATTCTGATATTTTAAGCTCTTGGTGTATTCAAACGTATTAAGGGGAAGTTTGTTTCATTTAGACAGTTCAATAATTCTCTTTGAATAGCAACCTGTCAGTTGAGTAACAAATTACTATTTTGGTAACAAAATACAAATATACGCCACTAATAATTTTGTACTGAATAAAATTTTACTTTAATCTCTCATGTTTGGTAAGTAGGTAGGTCCTTAATACCCCCAAATGGGGCTTACAAACCCTATTGGTTCTTGAAAAAAAAGTTTTATTCTTGTAATGCCGGTTTTTTCCTACTTACCTCACAATCCAACTCTCACTATAAATGGTCAAATTAACATCATAAGTTGAAATCCCGAATGTACGGAGATCTTTCAATGTATAGATCTTTTCATCATCATTATCATATTACCTCCTCTTCCTCCTTATTTTCATCATCGTTATCATCATCAGGAGCGTGCACTCCATAGAGGCACATAAGCACTGTTTACGCTTCGAGACAAGATGTGCTCTAATATATTATCTAAATAAACTCCGACATTTCACTATCATCATTACATAATCTATAAAACTAAATAAAAAAAGCTAATAATATATAAAATATTTTTTTTACAATCGAGTACTCCGCCGCATACCTAGGTGTTATAATACTGTGCTTGCCGCTGATCATCATTATTATAAAATGGTGATTGTGGATCTTCTATATAGTGATTTGTTTGTCTAATTTACCCCCGGATAGTGAACACTGCATTCTTAACGCGAACGTACTATAGAGGGTAATACAAGTGCAAGTATTTACGCACTCTACTAGTGCTTAATTTTTTAATGCGAATGAGTCTGTTATTATATTAGCGGAGATTTTAGGAAGTATAAAATAACTCGATTTTAAAATTCCATTAGTCACTACCGCTACCGAGCAGGAACTTAATTCTATTATGGTTTGGTAGATCCAGTAGGCGGAAAACTATCTTTACTTTTGAACTACACGTTAAAAGTTTTGTAATTGGAGAATATTTGTTATTATTAGTGATGGGAGTATTAGGCCTGATGTGCTTATCTACTAGCTACTCAACCTTCTAGACTGAAACACGACAATGTCATTATGGAAGCAGGAACTCTTACGAGCTCAATAGGACCTAATATGGTCAGCTTATCGTGGGTGCATATGTACCTATTCTATTGCGATCTATCTACATATATAATAAAACTGTAACTGATCGCTGTCTGTACAAGGACAATTTATTAAAAAACATATTGGACGGGCTTTATATGCGCAAGAGAACTCAAAAAAATGTTTTTTACTTTATTTGTTTGTCTGTATGTCTCTATGTTTGTGTAATAAAGTGCAAGCTAATCTCAGAAACAGCTTAACTGTTTTGGATGCATTTCATTTAAATCGGTTAACAAATAAAGAAATTATGTCAATTTATGTCGATCACGTATCGCCTCGTTGGTCGAGTGGCTAGCGTACACCCTTAACCGCATCGACAAATTGCGAGGCTCGGGTTCGATTCCCGACGGGGACAGACATTTGTGTGATGAACATAGATGTTTGTAATTCCGGGTCTGGGTGTTTATTAAATGTATTCTTGTACCTACTTAAGTATTTACATGTATTAGTATCGTTGTCTAACACTCTAAACCCAAGCATTTAATTTGGTTACTTTGGGGCTAGATCAATTTGCGTAATTTGTGCAGTAATATTTATTTATTTATGTACCAATTTAAAAAGAGCTCTGGTATCATATTGAACTGATATTAAATGGGTTCAGCTTGGTAGAGCGGAGTCGCGAGCACTTAATAAAATATAAATAAAAGCACTTATTTAAATACACTGTCTACCAAAATAAGCTTTGTATTTCTAATTGTTTTTCAACTTCAACGATCGTCAAAAAAGGTTATTATAAAATTATTTAGCTTTTATAAAATCTTATTTTCATATTTTGTTATTTTTTCGGCAGATTGGATGGCGAACAACAAACGCATGGCTGGCTGGAAATTTTGCTTGCAAAGTATTTTTAGTTCTACGTGCATTTGGGCTCTACCTCTCGTCCAATGTTTTAGTGTGTATCTCTTTGGACAGGTGAGTTCCTAATTTTCGTACGCTTTCCGACTAATAACCATAACGGTACATGCACATTGCGATTTTTAGTAAAGAAGGAAATAACAACAAAATAATATGTGTTTGTCGAACTTTATGTACGTACTCGTAAATAATACCATTTTATTTTGAAAATATACTTAAGTTTCATTAAGTTCTATACAATAACGATAAAAAAACATGTTCGTTGAATGGGAACACCGATTAAATTTTAATTTTGTATTCTTTATAGTTATATCAGTAACAGCAATACACCATATGTGAAAATTTCAAATTTTTAGTCACGCCTTAAATACAGCCTGGTGATAGACATATAAATAAATAGGCAGACAAATAGACACACAGACAGTTAAAGTACAGACAATAAGACTGTTAAATAATAATAGAAAATACAATTAAATTGTATACCACTGACGAATGCAAATGAAATACTGTATTTTTGAAATAATAACAATAATTTGTATATAACAATAAATTTAATTGTCCCTCAGTCTAACTGGAACGTCAAAAGGGCAAGACTAATATTTATTTCCTTACCTGTATTAAGGCACATGGAAGTGTAGAATAGACCATCTGCCTCCCTGTTGTCATATTCCGGTCTGGAGTGTAGTGAAGCCGGTAAACTTGCACATTAGGCCTAACATCCCCGACACAGGGTAGCGACGCATTATTAGAAATAAAATAAATAAATCGGAATGAAAATAATATGAGAAAGTATTATATCGTCAGCTCTTCGTTGACAATACCGCGGCGACTGTTAGTTATTAATACAATTGTCGGACAGCAAACCGTTCAGAATTCAGTTCTATTGATTCTGAGTTCTGAGTGTAAGTTTACGTGTCGCTGACCCCAGTCCTTTGTCCGTACGAAGCGCCCACGCAGCCGAGGTATTTTAGAAGCTGTGACTAAGTTCCATCAAGTATTTGTCTTGAATGAATGAATACAATTTATTTTGCCCCAAGATATCCAATATTAAACTTATCTAAGTTATTACCTTGAAGCTAAAGGTAATTTGCGTCATGTTATTACTATCTCCTTTCGACGCAATTAAAAGAAAAATACAAAACATTTTTAGTGCTTATTGGGGCTGTAGGTTTCCAACAGTATACCTTTGTTGGTGGAAATAGCATAATGATGATTGATGCACTATGAATAAAACACGATTCTTGAGTACTATTATGATGTCTGGTTTATTTTGTACTGAGACCTTAAACTTATATAAATCATTATATAGCTACTGGGCATACTAGCTACGGTGTAGCTTGTACTTCGTACAGTGCTGTCAAATTAAAAAAGGCATAATAATTTTGACACATAAAGATAATAAAGACATCGTGTTCGCACTATTAATAATAATTAAACATCTCATAGGGCCGGCTATCTCTCTTTCACAATGCCGGCTTTTTTTGACGTTATCCACTGTAAAAAATAATAAGAAAATTATCACGACCACAACTTTGAAACGGTAGGCAGAGGTACATAATATGCACCCACGATAAGCCGACGAAATTAGGCCCCATGATGGCCATACCGGGCACGAATCCCAGGTTTCCTCACGATGTTTTCCACCACCGCAAGAGTACTCAGAAAATGTACTTAAGTTAGAAAAACTCATCGGTACATTGCGGGGTTCGTCCTGTATTATTAGCTTAATAATTTTCGACTGTAACTCAGTGTCTGCGTTAAAAATTATTTTGAAAATAATTAAATAAATATGATATTGTATCTTTATACAAATTTCCCTGATCCTAAAGTCCATAAATGCAAGGAACAAAAACAATCTTGCTGTTACTCCTCTCCACAGAAAAGGTAATTTTTTTATGGGCCAATGGCCTTTTTACAATAAACTTCCCAAACAAAAGATCTACCTTTAAATAAATATAAAAAATGTATTAAATCTAAATTATATAAAAAATTGTCAAGTGCGAGCCAGACTCGCGCACAAAGAGAAGAAACTGAAAGCAACTCATACAAAAAGTTGCCCTACTCGAGAAATGAACACGGGATCTCGTATAGCTTAGTCAAATACCGACTACGCTTGACGACAGACAGACAGTATTTATTAACTTTGAAAGTATTGCATTATATTGAAGTTTTCACTGTCTTTCTAAAATGAAATTCAGATCATAAGTCAGGGTTTCCTATCACAAACTTAGTTTCAAATATTAGCACAACAATTTAGTTTGAAATATTGTTTCAATCAGTAATATTTGAGGTAGACGATCCCTTTCCAAATTGTACTCGACAACGCAATATTAACATCTTAGAAGTCTACCTATATACCTAGTCTTGCCATAAATATTGTAACGAAGAAAAAAAAATGTTTTTTAATTGCAAATAACATAAAATATAATCGCGTATGAAATCGCGGGCATACCTAGTAGTAAGTAAAATTTAAAATCAATCAGTTATTTTTTATGGCTTTGAAGTATTAATTGGCATTATTTTCAGTTATTTTGACTTATAATTATAAATAATTTCTTTAAATATTTGCTAGCCACTAAGCACACATATTTCGCAAATTTTTTTTTATATAGCTGAATACTTTGTATAGTGATCGTCAATTCACCTGATGGAAAGTGAAGAAGGGGTCGAAGATGGAAGGATGCTAAGCTGAAAGATTTAACTTTTTCTTTATAACCGCTTAATTATAACGGTCTGAAAATTCTTTCGGAGGCAGAGAGTTCCAACCGTTCTAATAATTAAATACCCCCAACTCATTTCTATAAAATCTAAGTGACATAATTCCAACAATACAACTTTAATCAAATATAAGGTACTTTTAGTCTGTCTGTCTTTCTGTGTGTCACCAGGCTGTATCTCGTAAACCGTGATAGCTAGACAGTTAAAATTTTCACAGATGATGTATTTCTGTTGCCGCTATGACAACAAATACAATAACGATAAAAACAGAATAAATTTATACTACTACGAGTACATACTATATTTGTGTTAAGAATACAGTGTTTTATGATAACTTGCTCGCTCATTAACCAATCAAATCAATCATAATTAGAGGTGGCAATAACGGCTATTTGCCAATAATGAATTATACTGTTGTGTTATTTTTTAATAAATTGAAAATTACAAAATTAGCTATTAGTTGGCAAAAGTAACAAAATCGTAGTCAGAGAAATGAGAAGCTTTTTTTACTACCTCTCTCACTCTTAATAACAACAGTCAACAGCTATAACAGGATGAGTAAAAATGCAATAATTTCGTTATCGGTTGTGCAAGAATAACGCATTATATAATCTGTTATTGTAATAATGTAATAATGACCACCCCTAATCATAATTAGAATATCAAATTTAAATTGTCAATTTAAGTCATTCTTTAAAACGAAACGGTTGTTTTCTAATAATAATAATTCTAATAATACATCTTGACCCTGATAATACACTTTAATTTTTTTAATTATCACAAATGTTCGAGAATTACCGAAAACGTAACCGAACCAAGAACGATACACATTTAATTAAAAAAAAATAGTTGAATTCGAAATAGTTTTGTTAATGCTTCGATGTTTTAGCTTAATAATAGGGATTTATAGTAATTACTACACACGTAGCGCCACCGACAAACCGCGAGGCTTGGGTTTGATTATCAACGGGAGCAGGCATTGTTGTGGTAAACAGATGTGAATATATTTCGGATCAGGGTGCTAATTAAATTTATTTTGGTGGCTATTTAAAAATTAATTCTATGTATTTGTCTGACACTCATAATATAAGCATATATTTTACTTTGGGGTTAGATCAATTTGTGTAATTTGTCCAGAGATATTTTTTTTTCCATGAGATAAGACACCGGTTTTCTAATGGTAAGAGACAACCGTGGCCTATAAACACCATAGATGTTGTATGTACTGTGGCCGGGCTGTTAGACCTTAGGTGTAAATCTGTTGGTTACCCTAACTTCCAGACTGGAATACGATAATGTCATTATGGCGGCCTAAATAGGTAAGGTGGTGGATCCCTACCCGGACGAGTAGCTGCACAGCACAATACTACAAGTGGTCATGTTGGAAGGGACGCAGTTAACGCCCTTGCAATAATCTAGTTATAATCAATCAAACTTAGTGACAGGTTTCTGCATTTACACTCAGGTTAAAAGTGTTCGTAATTGTAGTTTTCCAATCCGTAAATCGATAAACAAATGCAACAGAACCATTCCAGTTTAAGATTGATAATACACCATTATTATTTACGCAATTAAGATTGTAGTTGTGGCGGTCACGCTGTTAGTAGTAATAATAGCTTCATAGAACTCTTCTTCTCAATCCAACTTTTGTAGAATTATTCAAATTCTATAAAGTTGGATTCAAAACTATTACATATTAACGTAACGTCCTTATGTTATTAAGGTGAAGTATGCAGAACGGTATTCGTACAACGCTCTTCAACTAGCACGTTCTATAACATCACATTTTAATTCATATTTCAACTATGTTGATATAACTAGGGCAAATAAACGTCTCGTATACGAGATAGTTTCATTAAAACTTTACAAAGAGATACTTTAGATGCTTAAACGCAGAAATATCATTCTTCATTGTTTGTGTTTCGCAAATTGAATAAATCTATAGTCTAAACGATTTGATGTAAATCTAAAATAAATGATTCAGTTTAATTTGAGTAAGCATTACATAGTACTGGATTGGAATATGCTCGAAGTGGCGATAGGCTGGCCACCTATCACATTATGGGCCCTTGGCTAATCGTGGGTGTTGTAGTATATCTAGCACATCTGTGTCTACTCCTTCAGGGATTATAGGCGTGAAGGTACTTTTTAGAGTCACATTTTTTATATTATAAACAAACTGGTATATTTTCTGATAGCCTAAAATTGCCATCTATAGTAATCTAGATGCTAATTATGTGAATGTGGTCATGCCACCAACATGACCACTTGTGGTAGAGTGCCATGCAGTAACTCGCCTGTGTAGGGATCCACCGCCTTACCTATTCCTGCCGCCATAATGACATTGTCGTGTTCCGGTACGGAGGGTAACTGTTGTTATTACGAATAAGAGTGAGAGAGGTAGTAAAAAAAAAAGTTTCTCGCTTCTCTGACTAAGATTTTATACCTTTAGCCAATTAAAGTAATGTCGAAATAAGAGTAAGAGGGGTAGTAAAAAAAAGCTTCTCGCTTCTCTGACTACAATTTTATACCTTTTGCTAATTAATTAGTAGCTAATAAAATAATAACAGTTTATAACAACAGTTATTGAAAAATAAAATAACAGTATAATTGATTATTGGCATATACCTCTCACTAAGATATCTTTTTTATATCATTGGAACAGTTGGATATAGAAGGATTTCCATAATATAAAAGATGATGATGGTTAAATAAAAAATATTTCAAACTAAATTAGAAATCTTGTTTTCTAATTAAGACACTAGAGCACATTATGCGACGTAATACAGAAATGCTTTGCGTAATCTAGTTCTTTGAAAATTACTGCTTTAGCGTAATGAGCTAAATACTAACTGTAGAAAATATATCAAGAGTTTTTTTTTGCTTTACTATAAATGTATTAATGCTATCATTAATAATATAGTTATTGTTGAAATCATTTAAAATACTTTATAAATGTCATTATCGAATTAATAACAAAATATTTTCTAAATAAATAATAGTTTAAAAAAAAATATGGGTGTGTATGTCTACTGTGGTTCATAACTAACCTCTAATATATAGTTGCCTATAGATGATTATGATATTTTAAATAACAAGCACCCCACGTTTTTTACTCTGAATTAAATTATTTTGTTAAAAATTTAAGTTTGGTTTTCTCCCCCTGTAACATGAACTCTTCATAACTTCGAATTATTTTCTAGTTTTTAGTTGTACAAGCAATAAAAGCGTGTTTTATAGTTTTTTTAAACTATTATTTATTAATGTAGTTAAAATGTAGTCCAAGTGTTAAGTTTTCATCCAAATCCGCCCAAAAATTATATCGTGAAATAAATATTACAAATATAAATAAATATTATTTGACAAATAACACAAATCGATCTAACCCAAAAGTAAGCAAATTAGATGCTTGTGTTATGGGTGTTCAACGATATTAATACATAGAAATACTTAAATATATAACATGAATAAATTTAATAAACATCCAGACCTGTAAACACAGACATCCATGTTCATCATACAAATGTCTCTCCCTGTAGAGAATCGAACTCGAGAATGAAAAAATAACAAACATCCATCTATACCATTGTTATATAAAAAAACCTTTATATATCAATGAATCTTTATATACTTATAAACTCTCGCTTTTATATTATTAGTAGAATTTTATGCATAATACACTTTTAACAGTATAAACTACAAAGTAAAAGATTAATAAAACAGATATACAGTGCGAATGTGGAACCGCTGTATGTATTCGGGAGACCTAGGTTGACATTCCACGTGCAAATCAATCGTGTATTATCAGAGATTGGTGAATCGAGTCTTCAAAACTAACGTGTTTGTATGAAGAGAGTAATGAATGCAGAGGAAGCTGAGCAAGTATGTAGAGATCGTGACACTTGGCACTCCACACTCTTGGCGAAGATACATCTATTAGAAGTTCTATTATAATGAGGGCTGTTACGTATGATTATTCCCATTAAAATATAGACACGAGTTCGACAATTAAGTGATTATAATAATCACTAACACTAGTAGTTATGTAATGAGTATTGCCAGTTTTTGTCGGAATATCCGTTATTACTTCATTAACATTTACTAGCAATTTTATATTATGTTAATTAAAACTGTATATATTTACATTAATAAAATATACCATCACTACATAGTATAAAACGAAGTCGCTTCTGTTTCCTGTTGACTGTTTGTTCATATGTTTACTTAAATTTTTAAAACTACGCAACAGATTTCAATGCGATTTTAATAGATAGAGAGATTCAAGAAGAATTTTTTTTATGTATGATACATGCATACTATATTTAGTAAAGAAACACTAATATTTTTTGGGATTTCTAATGTGATCTCGTAAATAAGATCTAGATCAATTTTTAACCCTTAAAACCTCAAAGTACCTACCAAATTTTAGCGAAATCGTTGGAGATATTTCCAAGATCGGCGGTATAATAAATAAATATACAAGAATCGCTCGTTTAGAAATATTAGATATGCCTATTTTTTCAGGGATATGGATGTGATGATATTAGGTCCCAGGCAACGTTTTGTTCTTTACATAAACTGGAAAACCCAGGAAACGAACTCGGGGCCTCGAGCGTCGATGTCGGACCGATTACGCTCGACCAGAGGCGATTCTTGAAGTTATTTCACTGTAATAAACACAATGACTCGACGATTGTACTAAGTTTTAGAAGTAAGATCCACGGTGGTAATAAGATGACTCAGTACGTGGGAGGGGGCAATGACTTGGGTTAGCAGTTGACCTTGTTTCAAGAGATTAGTTCGATGTTTTCGTCTAATTATCATATTTCTCAATACTAGCAGTCTTATTGACTGCCGTTGGTCGAGGGTTAGCGTAAAGGCCTAAAGTCTAAACCAAACACAAAAGAAAGTATGTATAAGTAATCCCGGCGAACTTCGTACTGTTTTAAAGTTCATGAGAACGAAAAACGGTAAAATGAGTCCATAATCATTATCAGTTTCAGTTCGCTCGTGTTCCCACGAATAAGTACCCTCTGCCTCCGTTTTTGAGGATATGGGCGTGATGATATTACATCGGCTATCTGCCAGTGAAAATCCCATCAAAATAATTAATGACTATCCACGTTTTTATTGTAAAATAAAGCTCTAAAATAAATTATAAAAATGCTATTTCGCTGTGTACTGTGTATACATATATATATAAATTAAGTAAAATGCGGTTATTTTAATACTACAAACAGACACTCCAATTTTATTTTTATGTAGAGACTATGAATGACTAATCATAAATTTATTTTAAATGTAGGGACACTTTCGTATCACTCAGTGCTTCCTGAGATGAATAAGACATGGGAATTTCTAAGCAGAGTATCGGGGGAAGAACTTAAAACCCGTAGTCATATTACTTACATGTAATAAATTAAATGATATGAATTTTTATAGAAATTTATATTCTAGCACTAACTTCCTATACAAATGCGCTGGTTTCGGAGACTCTTGACACCCCCCTCGGATAACACACGAGCTATTTGGCCGTGGAATGTCAACTGAAGTCTCCTCGGATAGGTGTTTGCATGTTTTCTTTACAAAACAAAATTAAGAGAAAACCTTTTTAAAAACAAACTTTTATTACTTACATGATAATAAGAAATAATTTATGAGAAAAATACCATTAACTACATAAATACCAAAGTTACAATCTTTATTTCGATTATTTAACCTTCATCTTCTACGTCACAATAATCCCATACCTTTTAATACACACTTACATATCATCACGCCAGGTCCCTTGCTTGGTTGGCAGAGAGTGCCAAATATCACTGTCACTTTAGACAAGTGACAGTGACATTTGACACGCTTCATCCTCATTCATTGTCATTACTCTCTTCTAGAGTGTTGTTGCTAAGATATTTTTATTAATAAGTTTTTTCAGAGTTGGCACCGGTGTTAACGCGTCTCTTCCGGCTTTCTTACTCATCTGGCGTTGTACCGCACTCATGGAAGACAGCTTTAGTGCACCCGATTCCTAAAAAAGGCGATCGCTCGGATCCGTCCAACTATCGGCCCATAG
>DVZL01005147.1:0-12291 GCA_018236625.1 Lasaia peninsularis
GTGTCGGTTTCTGTGAATTGACCTGCGAATTATTTAGCTGACCATGTCTTTCTTGAGTAGGCTTTTTGCAGCGGTAAATGATATCCACGCGGGCGAAGCCGCGGGCGTCCGCTAGTAGTTTATATTTTGGAATATCAAAAGCCATCTGCGTTGTGGCCCGACTAGATTGACACTACTAAGACGTTCTACCTCTTTTGTTTTTATGTCATTGGAAAAAGATATATAAGAAGTTTAGACGATGTCAGTTAGGATCGGCACTATATAAATGAACAAAAGGTGGATCGTATTTGTAGGTAATGTACATGTACTACCTGTTGGGACATCGCCTGATGGAGCTGCCGATATCGGTGGACCGCAAGGAAGTGATGGCCGAGAACACGTACCTGCTGACCCTGGACGGAGATATCGATTTCCAACCTCACGCTGTGCGCCTGCTCATCGATTTGATGAAGAAAAATAAAAACTTAGGAGCGGCCTGCGGCCGAATCCATCCCGTTGGCTCAGGTGGGCTATTACCGTCAACTACTTTTATGTTTAAATCACAAACAGGTTGTATTCAACTTAATTTAATGTACTTTTTTATAATTTACTTCAAAAAAAGAAGGTTCTCAATGCAACTGTATGTTTCTATGTTTTTACTCGATTCACACATTTTAAAGATACTATTTTTGTTTAAGCCGATAATCAGTGGGAGAAAAAAAATATAGTAGAATGAAAACTGTTGGAAAAGGAAGATGATATATGTTGGGAAGTGGGACGCGATTTTTTGATTGAAAATTATAGAGTAAGAGCCCGTGGCTCCCAGTGACCTTCGTCATTTTATAAAAGCTGAAATTTCTTCCATACGTAGTATAGGTACTAACAATCCCCACATATGGTACCTGGGTAGTGGTTGCTTTGGCAGGTAACAGGTAGCAAAGTGCATAAAATTCCACCTTAAATTCGTTATTTTATAAAATTTAATTTTTTGATATTTTGTTCGAGGTAATATCAGAATTCACATTATTCATTGCCAGACACTTCGTACGGTTGCAAACCCCAGCCAGACACCCTGAACTATAATAATTTGTAGTTCTACTTTCGTCATATTATAAAAACTGAATTTTATATATGTTATTTGAGACAGTATGTAATGATGTTATCTCAGTAGCCAGACAGCTCCGAAGGTTCTATCACCCTGCCAGACGCGTAGGGGTAGGGAAAAGTGATGGGAGCGCGGAGTATATAGGGCGTCGTTGGTGGAATTTTATAAACTTTGCTACCTGTTACCTGCCAAAGCAACCACTACCCAGGTACCATATGTGGGGATTATTGGTACCTATACTAGAGGCACGTATAGAAGAAATTTCAGCTTTTATAAAATGATGAAGGAGGGACCATGAGGTAAAAGAAGCTGTATAAAATGTATATGTAAATAAATCTGGTTTGTTGTCAAGCGTAGTCGGTGCCTGATTTTAGTGTACCTGGGTTCGATTCCCGGACAGGCTTTATTTAAAAGAAGGTTAAATTTATGCTTGATATGGCGACTTGCAACCTGTCATCGTTGGACCTGATGACGTCGGCTAATAGTGGGTGCATGTACTGCGTAGGTAGAATCTAAGTTGAAATACAATAAGCTAGAAGAGGCCTTATATGGCTACAAAACAAAAGCAACATGATAAAATAAAAAGGCACATAATCAAAGTGTTCCCGGGCGGGGCGGCGCCACCGTCACTCATCATGATTGACGCGCCGTGGGCTCGCACCTCTGCACCTTCGAGCTCGTCTCACGTCGCCCGCCACAAACTTTACAATACGCCAATAATTAAACTATTCATAATCCCGCCCAGTAATAACTCACAGTGAACACAACTACAATAGTTGTTCTCGTTCTTGCAAAAACTGCCTAACATTTTTAATTAAAACACAAAAATAGGATGTATTTCCTAATGTTAAGGAATACACGTTGCCGTAACCTTATCTAATACTTCTTTTCATTCTTCCTGATTGACATTCCCTACCCTACCCTCCATTTCCTACCGAAACACAACAGTGAATATAACACTGGTAATATACCAGCAGAAATGGTGGTACCAGCCGAGTTGTCACAAAAAATGTGTAGGTTACGGCGTTATTGGTAAACAAACCGACACCCGCGTTTTACCAGCTGTTTAACCGGATGATGGTAAACATTGAAACACAGGACCAACATAGAGGAAACTCAATTTAATGGATGGTGTTGTTGTAGTTTTCCGTTTAATTAATTGGCTAAAGATCACTTCGCATTTATTTATTTCTTTCTTTTGAAAAACAATAAAATTTAAAACGAAACGTAGAAAATATAACAATTTACATACAAGTTACCTTGAGGAACTATTCGCACTGATGGACCTCTAATAAATGAAATAACTATGCTGAAAATGACAATCTTTTCCTCTAATAAATTCACTAAATTAACATAAGTTAATTTTTCTTATTGTCAAATACGTGTTTAAAACCTTTTTTAATTTAATTATTTATTTTAAAAATATAATCAAGCAAAAATATAAAAGAGTATATGAATAAAATCTACGCTGTGGCATCCAGGTCTGGAAGGTACGCATAAAAAAATTTTGTATTCGCCAGCGAATGTTTTAATTAAGCCTATATGGACATTATTTATCCAAAATAGTAAGATAAATAAGACTCTAAATGAATTTAATTCATAGAAAGCTTTCTTCTCACTTGTTTATTTTACTATTTTTCAATAAATAAAAAAATAGACGCGTCAAAAGTACCACATGCATGGTCCATATGTAAAAAAATATTTTCTTTTGTATTCTTAAGTTTTACAAGAATATATATGGATTTGCAGGTTAATTAAGATTAAAAATGTTGTATGTTAGAAAAGACAATCATTTGAATATGATAATTTATAATATTAAAAAATATTTTTGTTTAAATTATTGTTCGATATATCACAACACAGGCCAAGTCATAAACTTAAAATTTCATACGCGTATTCCTCTTAAGACGCAGCTCAGGCGTCTAGTAAGGAAGATTTTTTTTAATTCCATCCTCCAAAAGGGCGAAATTGGTCATATAAGTTTGTATAAAATAAATAACTATCAGGATTTAATAAATTTTATACGTAAGTTTAGCCGAGGGCAACAGCTAATCCTTAAGAATAAAATCTCATAATAAAAAACATGGAAGTTAAAACATACTTCGACCAACAGTGCGCGTAGGTCCCGTTCCCCAGTCTCAACCTTACATTAGTTACGGGCTCGAGTATAATAAAATGTAAACTCATTTCAAAACTACCCACAAGAAATATCACACGTCATAAATTTTAAAACCACAAAATTTATGAACACCCGACCCTGAACAATCTGAAATGAGACTAAATCACTTCACATAGGTGTCAGTTTAAAGTAACGTCAAGGATTAACCCCTATGACATAGGGACGGGTAAATCCTAAATACTCATAATCCTCGTTCAAAAGCCTTCGCTACATAAATCAGTAATATTATGGATGTCCCTAAATCACAATGACATTAAGTATTTTATGACATTGTAAAACGAATCATCCACACAAGTAAAACCAGCTGAAAACTATCAATTACTTTACTAATTCCCTAGAAATGGATGGATGTTACGGAACTAGTTGCTTAACTTTAAAAACCGAGTTCCAGGTCCTTACCATATCGTTTTGATATGTCAGAATTTGCATCAAATTAAGTGGGACTACACGGAAATCATCAGCTTTTAAATAAAAAAATATCATAAAAAACGGTTCAACCAGTCGATTAAAAAAAGCACCGAACCTTCAGTTTAGTAAAGCACATTCTTCCATATTTAAACAAAGATAAAATTATTATTTTGCAAACTCCCACCCAAAAACTGTAGTAATAACACCACTAACTCTACAAGTCGCAGAACAAAATACATTTTAATACATATACATCAAAATACTCGTAGGTTGACAGTAAATTGTGTCTTGCTCGATCGAGTCACACTACACTATTTTTTTTGGCGGAAGTTCGTAAAATAATAATATATACCGCTTATTATAGTCAAGGCGTGTCGTGTTACCTTTTAGCTGAACTAATTTAGGGTTTGATGAACATTATATTATAATGATACAAAATAAAATACGTATTTTATTATGATGAATAATATATACAGAAAGAGAATAAAAATTAAAAAAAAATACAAAATAATTTTTCGTTACGCTATAGAATAAATCTTAGAAATTATTTTCGGAAATAGAAACTTTAATTTACACAAAATAAATTTCAATTTTCAGCACGCTTAAATGTTAAACATTTGTCATTATTTCTGTATGGACGCATAAATGTTTGGGGAACTTTTTAATTGATTTAAAAAAAAAGACAACACATAAATGTCAATAATTACTTACAGTATTATTTTAATTATTTATTCATCTAATTTTCATTGTTTTTAAGATCTATTCTGCTTAATTCGTGGCGGAGACAAATACAACGAATCAAAAACAATGAAAATTGGTCCAGCAGATCTCGAGTTAAGTGTTGTAACAAACCCGGCTTTCTTTTATATAATATAGTCTCAAAATATTGACATCTTAAATTTATATAAATATATTTGTCTTATTTCAAATTTTTTTTATTTGTCCTTGGAGGAGAGCACATAAAAGGCAATGCCAATATCTTTTCTCTTTTTAATTTGTACCCACATCTTTTTTTAATTTACGTTTTTTTTAATAAGTTTGTTTTCAGTTCAAACATGTTTAACT
Source organism: Lasaia peninsularis (assembly GCA_018236625.1). Classification (NCBI taxonomy): domain Eukaryota; kingdom Metazoa; phylum Arthropoda; class Insecta; order Lepidoptera; family Riodinidae; genus Lasaia; species Lasaia peninsularis. Next base: position 4,737 of record DVZL01005147.1, read on the forward strand.
TGTTTTAAGTGTACATTTTTTTACCTACGAAATAAACAACATTTTGAGTTTGGACCAAGACCTAAGTCTACGTGTACTGCGGCCATTATATACATATCTATTGTTAAGTTAGATAAGAGCTTTCTCGCTTTTGAAGAAACTAACTTTAGCCGGACTACGGAACTAAGTCACCTCGTAGGAGTAAAACTCTGAGGTAAGATGTCTAGTCTACGGTCGGGGTAGAATTGTTCGCGTTAAGAATGTGTTTCCATGGTGATCAGAAAGTCATTCTTTAAATCACTAATTTCTTTCTTTAATATATGTATATAGATATCGATTATCCATTCGTGACGCTTGGTGAAATTTCCACGTATCCATATTTTAAATGAAAAACACTTGAACATTTTCACAGATTACTTAGAATTGAAAAAAATATTTTTGAAATAACCGACCACTTTCACTTTTTACAGCGCATCAGGGCTAAAACTCAAACTTCAAGAAACCGACTGACTATTTCAAAACATAATGTTTCGATTATAAGTAATCTGTGAAAAAGTGCATGTGTTTTTCATTTAAAATAATAATTTAATATTTAATCAATTGAAAAGAGTTGTATAAGAGTTATTTATAATACTTTTCGAGACCATGAGAACGGTGCGACTCGTCGATGCATCTCTCACCCACCCTATTCAATGGCTAACAAAGAGCTTTGGAAAGGCTATATCACTTACAGATGTAAAGCGATAGGATGAACGTGGATCAGTCTCGCAGGAGCATTAAAGGCAACCCACGTAGCCTTCTCGACGGACCCAATGGCAGCTGGGACGTCAATCAAATTTATTTATAGATATTCAACAATACTCCATTTATATGGCCATTTTATCGTCTGCATCTTTTACCATTTTAAAAGTTATGACTATCAATTTTTATTGTAACTTTAAAACCATTTTACTATTGTGATACGGATGCATTCCCATGGGGTTTTTTTCCGATAACATTGAAGGTCCCGTAACAATTCAATAACAGCTTGAGGGCTATATATAGCCATGTAGGAGGATGAATACATGTGTCGGCACCCACAATTAGTCGATATATTGATTAGTCCTATGATATGACGAGTGGCAAATCGCCATATCGGACAAATAATCCATTCCCAGGCAATGTTGTGTTTTTATATAAACTGAAAAAACTCATAGAATAAGTTGCCTTCAATCAAGCCCTGGACCTCGTGCATCAAAGTCAGGCACCGACAAATCTCGACTACAGAGACAAGTAGAATATAGAACTACGATCAAAAAAACTGCCACTTATATTTTTTCACTATTACACTTAAAATACACGAAGAAAAACAAGAACTCAGTTTATATCAATTATTACATAAAAAAATATGTACCTATTTATTTTTTTTAATTCGGAAAAGAATCTGCTCTTTGAAATTTATGTATGTTATTAAAATAATTAAAAAAAAAACATACGTCACAAGTAGATTATTACCAATAAAGTAAATGTAGTAAAGCGTTGCTTACTTGAATTTGGGATGTTAAAATAATGGGGAGGTTTTTCACGAAAAACAGAACATTCATTATACATATGAACATAATATTTCGTATTTATAATATCAGTGGATATAAGACGCGCTCGCTGGAATTATCTAAGATACTAGCTGTCTCGACGAACTTTGTACCGCCCGCTCTTAAGAGATGAAAACTTCATTCAAATTTCAAACCCAAAATTAAGGAAAAAAATCACATTTAAATTAAATTTGATATCTGAATGACTTTCATATCAAATTAATTTCTATACGTCGGAAAGAACATCAAATATTTGACAGTTAGGAATAGTTTCTAAGGGATAACGAAATTATTATTCACTCACCTTTTAAACCCTCCTTGGACTTCCACAAAAACCAAACACGCCAAATCGGTTTTGAGTTTTAGCAAGTAAACGCGACCATCGTATAAATATTGACATTAATATTTATTCTCTATACTAACGTTACACGTTACTCATCAATCACTTGCTTTCCCGGAACCTCGCCACTAACAACTTTATGGTATGGTATTCATGGTAATCGGTTAAACATAACCTATGTGTTATTCTTATGTATAAGCTATCTTACTGTAAAATTTCATCCAAATCCGTCCCATCGTTTTTTCGCCAAAGAGTAACAAACATCCATATTATTTACATCCGTCTATACTTATAAATATCGCGTTTATATTAGTAGGATTAGATTAGATTGGTTAAGGTTATATTTAAAAACCGCTTCCTCAACGCGAACGTACTATAACACCATCAAAAGCAGTGCCACCAAGTCCGCAACAATTGAACCAATCGCGGCCACGGACGGTGTTTCCACAATAACTCAGTTTATAAATCACGTGGAAACGCTGAGGGCAGTTGCATTAACATAGCACTATGGTGAAACGTTGGGCTTATTTAAATTTACAATGGATAGCGGCTCTGAATACAAATGACCTCAACCTTGCTGTAATTACCGGAGATACTATAAATCATTCACAAACATGGACGGTTAGACCGGTGACACTATCACATGGCTAATATCCTATTTTAATGAAAAAACCAGCCGAGTGCAAGTCGGACTCCCAACTGAAGGGTTCCGATCAATTATTTATAAAAACAGCAAAAAAAAATAACGTTTGTTGTATGAGATCTCCTTTAAACAATTATTTTATTGTTTTTAAGTATTTGTTGTCGTAGCGGCCACAGTAATATATTATCTGTTAAAATTTCAATTGTCTAGCTACCACAATTCATGACACACAGATGGACAAAAAAGTCTCAGTAACCCTCTCTTTGGTCACGGAACCCTAAAAATGGTTCGGAAAAAGGTAGTAATGCCTAAATATATAGATAGTTTTATTAGTTACCTAGTGGGTACCTCATGTATGAATCAAACTTTTTGTCTCTTCTCTTACATTTTATATCGCAAAAGCAGCATTTTTTGTATCCCAAACAAGATTGAATATACTCATTTTGTCTCAAGCACTGCTAGCTTAATATGCTTCTATGGTAGGACATAACTTCACTTTTCACTATGAATGAATATTATACTAATTCCTCTTTTCTTTACTTTTTTTTATTGAGGTCTATAAACACCATCAATGTTGTCGGTGCGTCATCGTCCTATGGTCGGGTTGTTAGACCTTATGTGCAAGTTGACCGGGTACTCTTTCTACCAAAACATTACATTGTCATTTCGCGGCAGGAATAGGTAAGGCAGTAGATCCCTATCCAGGAGAGTTGCTGCAAAGCACTCTACCACCAGTGCACAGTGGTCATGTACAAAACTGGCTTGTAGAGGCTGATGGTCTATTCTACACGAGGGACCCCACCAACACGGGGTAAAACCTAAATCCAAAATAAAAATAATATCGCATTAGTAAATATCATGTAACAAAAGAAATATAGACGTTGTTCCAGCTGTGACAAATTGTAAAAAATCCTTCAATTAACAAAAAAAATTCAATAAAAACAAATTAGTAAAAAGTACGCATTTGTAAGTTGCAACCTAATTCTATTATAGCCTAGAGCCGATAATTTTTTAGACATAAAAATACAATAGGATAAATCCTATTGGTAAAGGAAGAGAATATGATAAAAACGAAAGGAAAAATTACGCTCGATCCGAGTTTGGGAAGTGGGGGGAGGTTTTAAGGGTTAAAACTCTATCTCCGGCAAAATCGCAATTCCTATGAAAAAAGTTCAATGGCAAAGTTCTAGGTAATAAAAAGATTTACAACTTTTGTGTTGTAAATCTTTTTATTACCTACAACTTCAAATGAGTTTTTTTTTTTTGTAAAAGAAGAATTATAAGTACTAGCAAACTTGAATTATCCATATAAAAAAATTATGATTTTTTGATAAAAACCGACCGTTGCTGTACTGAAACTGGCAACCCTACCTCTAGCTCTGATAGATCGAAAGTCGAGACTCTTTCCATGGAACATATTTAGATAGCTCTCTAATAATGTCGGTCTAATTGTTTTTCTTTCGACCGACCAGCTTAACCGACTACTAGCCTCTTCCCCAGAATCATTCAAGTGATAACTAATATTTCAAGGTCGAAAGAAATGAATTATAACTCGCACATTAACATCCAAAACTCCCGCATATTGAATACCATCATAAGGTACGTACGTGTAAAAACATATCCAAAACCGAGGGACTCAGAAGCAAAATTGATTTATAGGAGGCAATTGGAGTCCTCTCATGTGCCACGCAAATTAGAAATCTAGTGGATGGGAATAAGGGAGTTAGAGGCTGTAGGTTTAGCTGTGCTTAGACCGACGCAGGCGCCACGAGTCGTGTTTTTTATGAACGGATTTCGTTTTTAATTTGATATGGGTCCGGAATACTGATCGCCGGACCCGTCGTGAGCGCAACAGGTAGACACATTTTGTTATATAATATTAATAGCCAATAAACCAGAACATTGTATTTTATGTATTCCCTTTTTATTCGAAAATTAAGAGGTCATTTTACAATAGTCTTGTAAATGATAAAAATTGAATTTTAAATAATCTTTACATAATATGACTATGGAACTCATGGAATTATCATGTCAGTGCTTGCTAGTGACGTGTGCCTGTTGGAAAATGAAATAGCAGGTAAACTTGGTCAAGAGGATTAATATCATTGCTTCGGTTTTGAAAATCTTTCGGACATAATTTTCTTGTAAACGACGTGTATTTCTTACCTATATCTTAAGTTGTAAGTACTAATTTAAACGCTTTTTTTTACTACGTTTAAATAAAGCTATTGAAGGAATAACAGTATTAAGCTAATATAAAAATAAGCAATAAGTATAAGTCAAAAACATCTGTCTGGATCTTGAACTAATTTTGTACCAAAATAAATTGTCAAAATCCATTAAAATTTGGCATAGTAACCGTAAAACATTTACATGAAAAAAAATATAATCGAATTGAGAACCTCGTTATTTTAAAGACGGTTAAAAACTATTCCCAGAGAAACCTATTTTGAAAGTAATTTTTATTAAGAATGTTTATCAAGATAAAAGCCATAGTGTATTACGTACAGGGCATGTTGCCATTAACTAAAAGCTATAACAGTATAATGATCACAATACACCCAATAATCATCCACCAAATGATACAATATCAAAAGTCATCGTACCCACACATTAAGAGTCATCGAGTTCCGAATAAGGATGTTAACGAACGCCATGTTCCTTATCATATCGATATTTACATTTGTCGTCGATAATCTTAAAAACGTAATCGATTCTATTCTTACCAAATATTTATTAATACGAAAACTGTAACAAGTTTTAGCAACACTAATTAAAAAAAATATATTTAGGTATAAATCAAAATAAATTTTATGAAATCGAAATAATATAAACTAATTTCCTACACGATGTAAAATATTTGAAGAGATATTACATAAAATCCCAAGCGAAACCGCGAGTTTTATAATCTTTTTTATGGTATAAGACAGCGAACAAGCACACGGGTCTACTGATGGTAAGAGACAACCGTGGCGTAAACACATCATAGATGTTGTAGGTGTTGTAATGTTAATTAAACCGAAGTATTATATTAAGTATTATATAAAGTAATAGGTATATAGTATCGATATATCGTTTTGCAATAAAATCCTCAGTAATGTTCGCTTGTAATTTTAGAATAGCCAGGTAGTGCTTCGTTTATCTCAACAATGGCGTTAAGATAACCATCGACACGCAATCCGAGCAAAAACACGACTTTTATTGATTAACAGATTGGTTTCGAGCAACTTTCGTATTATTTTACCTGTAACCATGGCTTAATTCGATATTATTACAAAGGTATCGACGTGTGAAACATCGATATATCGTTAAACGTTGAAATTTATTGATTAACAGATTGAATCCGCGCCACTTTCGTATCGTTTTACCAGTAACAACGGCTTAATTAGATATTATTACAAAGGTATCGATGTTCAAAAACATCGATATATTGTTAAACGCTGACATCCCCAGTGGAGCCCGAGATGGGCGCGTATAATTTTATAATTGACCGGTAGCGCTCCGTTTATCTCAACAACGGCTTTTAGATAACTGCCGGTGCACGACTCGAGCAAAGATATAACTTTTATTGATGGACGATGTGATTACGTACAATATCCTCGTCTTTTGATGGTCTCCTCACCCGGAGGGTTTTACAAGTTCACCAATTCAGTCGCTTCAATTTATCTTAAAAAATACTCGACTATTTATCAATTACATAGAAAAATCAAAACATTAGTGAGCCTTCATCTTACGTGGTGTCATTTCCTGTGAAATATGAGAACACCAAGATTTATTTTATAATCCTCAAACAGAAAAAATTAACAGTAATTACTTTACATACAAAAAAAGTATTGTTATTCGTAACACCATGTATACTTTCTTTAAATACAATCAGTTCAGAGAGGCATACGTCCATTAGCGGATGGTAACTGCTAAGCTGAAAGTTGACGAATTAGGCAATCTGCAAATATGATAAATTATAATTGCAAAGCCTCAAACGAGAGCATTCATAGGTAAATAATGAAAGAAACAATATGTAAAGTACTGATGTATTAACGCACAAACCAAGCTCTTAGGACTAGGAACTTCAAATTTCGCACACATATTCAATGTTATGACTCTGAATAAGACATCAGTTTTTAGAAATGCGGCCACTGAGGGGGTGAAGCAGGTGATAAAACCTTATATAAACTAAATAAGTTATAGGACTAAATATTTCAATAAATAGCATTTGTATTAACGGAGGGTGGTGTCAGGAGTCTCCGAAATCGTTTTTTTTTATAAAAAGAGTAATAAATATGGAGGTAGCTATGCAAGTATATAGGGATCGTACTCTTGACATTAAAAACACTCTCTGCCTACCCCGTAATGAACCTGGAGAGAAGATATTTATGTGTGTACTAATTATTTAAAGCACTACAAATTCATCGTATCAAACAAGGAGTAAAATTTCTTATTTCTTCTTTCTATTAAAGGAGTTTAGGGACATTTGGTGGCGTATGAACCTTCCACCTTTCCCAATCTACCCGCGCTCCCGATGCCGCCGCATAATCAACATTATGGCGTTTAATATTTAATTAACAGATAACATGAGAGGTCACCGCCGAAACAGAGACGACCACACACCCAGATCTAATAACAAACGTTTGCAAACTCATAACTTCGTACAAGTGATAATATAGATGTAGATTTTTACACTTTGTAACTGAGTGAACGGGGAAACGTTGATTATCATATATCAGACATTCTGAATGAAACTTAATACAAAACGGAATATTTAAGAGGTCTCGGGTAGGTGTCTTTGGTGACAATGATGAAATGGAATGAAAATGGCGAAGCAAGACGAAATCGAATAGAATATAATATAATATTATAATAGTGTCACTAACACAACTTTCTTTTATATACATAACTAGCGACCCGCCCCGGCTTTGCACGAATATACTATACATGTTATAAACATAAAACCTTCCTCTTGAATCACTCTATCTATTAAAAAAACCGCATCAAAATCCGATGCTTAGTTTTAAAGATTTAAGC
>DVZL01005148.1:0-12290 GCA_018236625.1 Lasaia peninsularis
ATGGTGTCTATAGGCCACGGTTGTCTCTTACCATCAGGAGACCCGTGCGCCTGTTCGCTGTCTTATACTATAAAAAACTGTGTTCTTCTCTTAGCCTTACCCCGCTTCTATCTTAGATGATATTGAGATCGGCTATCTAATATAGGGACCATGACAAAGATGTCAGTTTTAGACTCTGCAACCTAGAAGAGAAACTAGGGCCAATCATATGTTAGGTCAAAATTGAATACACAAACCCAGCTTTTCTCTCGATATTTTTCCATCACTGTAAGAGCACTCAGAAAATGTACTTAGATTCGGACACTGAACCTCTGCTATCGTGATGTCGTATCGTGAAAGTTCGAAGTACTAACTACGACACCACTGAGGGCTTCAGAAAACCTCCTAGATTTCTCAACTCATCAATGATAAGTTATATCATAGCATTTTACTTATTAATGTAGTAGTTTGAAAATTATTAAAAATTTAAGACACTAAGTTTGTCATAACAAAATTGTTGTTGTTATTTGTTTGAACGAGTATTGTTTGTTGTTTGTTTGTTGTATACAATGAAGCCATAGACAACAGTTGGTAATATTTAAATATGTCTTAATTGCACAGAATGGAACCACAAAGGAACCCTCGTGTTGTTTCGGGTCCCTTGTGTAGAATAGACCAACCACCTTCCTGCCAGGCAGCTCGTATAGGGCGAGCATAGGTTAACTCGGTCACTTCCAACATGACCACTGGTGGTAGAGTGCTGTGCTGGGACCGCCAAGGTAGGGATCCACTTCCTTACCTATTCTTGCCGCCATAATGACATTGTCGTGTTCGGGTTTGGAGGGGAGGGTAGACGGTAGACTTGCACAAGAGATCGAAAAACCCAATCACAGGGCAGCGGCACACCTACAACATGTTCTATGGTGTCTTAAGATCACGGTTGTCTCTTTTTTCGTTAACCCTCAATCAACTTTCAAAATGACCGGCAGAGTATCTCAAATTTTTTTATAAAGAATATAACCAATGATATTTCAGTCCTCTCTTCATGATAAGAGACCTCTAAATATCATGGATGTTGTATGTATGTCCTACGGCCAGGATGTTAGACCTAATGTGCAAGTTTACCGACTACCCTACTCTACTTTATCTTTTCTTCTTCTCTATCCTAGTTTTATACCGTATCAGGATATTAGGATCAGCTATCTAATCTAGGGGATTTGACTAGGACACCAGTTTTTACGCAAAGCCATCAGACTTCTGCAACCCATAAAGGAAACTAGTACCAAACCTTGATTAAGTCAAATTCAATGAATCCGTGTTTCCTCACAATTTTTTCCTTCACCGTAAGAGCACTCAGAAAATAGACATAAGTTAGAAAAAGATATTGGTACATTGCGGGGTTTGAACTTGTACTACCCAAATGGAAGTCTAAAGCACGTATCACTAGGCTATCGAGGCTCTATCCTACTTTATCACCAAAAGAATTAAAATCACTTTAAAAATCCTAAAGTCGTATGTCGCGAGTTTCCACACACCTACACTCAAATACTTAGTTCAAAATAAGCTTTCTCCCACGTAACTTTAAATCGCCTTTACGTACTCATATTTTACTTTCAGAGGAACTATTCTTCTAAAGTAACGATCCATAGAAGCAATTTCCAGGAATAGCAGGATAGTTTCCGTATTAGGTTGGATTATTTAAAGGAACTAGAAAATATGTGCTTTATCTGATCGAAGTAAATCCTAACAAGATATATCGTTTTACGCTTTAGTTTAAAATTCAATAGTTTACGTAATTTATTTACACCGTGTGTATATAAACGTGAGCGTGCATATATGCGTGAATGCGAGCGTGCATAAAAGCATGAATGCGTAAATGCACGGTCAGTTATGCAAGCTAGTGTGTGTTTATGAGTAACTTCACGTTTTTTTAAAGCTCAAACGGTTCGCCTAATTAAGTTTGTAAAACTTAATTTACGCTTTGTAAAACTTAATTTTATGTGATTAAATTTCAGAAACTTACCCTGTTTCACTAATTTTTTTATATTAGCCGACTGGTTTCGCTTTTTACAGCACCTTCAGGGTTATTTTATTTAAAACAAGTTTGATATTTAGTACCTTGATTACTGGTTTGATAGAAAAAATACTACGTGGTAAAAAATGCAAGGACTTTCCCGATTGCCAACATTAAGCCTATATCTACCACTAAAAATGTAAGGCTACTACAGTCATGTTCAGACAAACACAGTACGGTTATTGGAGAATTCAAATTAAAAACTTTTCCAGCCGAAGATTAACATCGCATCATTACAGACTTTCGTGCCTATAGGTCTATTTCATTTAGAAGAAAATCCATCAAATGATTTGCCTTAAACTATAATTAATTCAGATTCAAGATATATCTCAATTTTTTACAGATGTGAAGCTCAGCTCAAAAGATATTATATATATATATAAATATCCAATAAAGGTATATATAAGGGTTCTGTACCAATATTTATAAAACTCTGCAAAAAAAATCTCGTTTGTTGAGTACCCCTTATATTAAATTATAATTTTAGTTTTATAAATATTGGTACAGAACCCTTAGTGCACTAGTCACACTTGGCTGTTTTTTTAGTATTACTTATGCCTATAATGTAGAGTTTTATCATTTTAAGTTCTTAACCAAAAATATTTTTAACTAATATCTATCTTACATCCGAAGGAAAAGCTTACACATTCCTTAAAACTCGGCAAAGCAACAGTAATACCCCTGGTATTACCACCTATTATTCTATTTTTCTTTTTTTATATTCCGCACTTAATTATTTGTAAAAAATATATGCGAGAGTAGCTACAAACAACGAGTGCTTAAATAAAAGTATGACAAGAAAAATTAATGGATAAACGATTAATTATTTGTCAATTCACACATTAAATTAAAGATTTGTATACACATACATACATAGATATCTTCAGGCTAGGTCCCTTGCGGGTTGGCGGAGAGTATCGAGTGCCAAATGACATGATCCCTACATACCTGCCTAACTTACATTCATTATTCTCTTTATACAAACACGCCGGTTTCGGAGACTCCTTATACAACCCTCGGATAATACGTGAGCTATTTGGTTGTGGAATATATCTAGGTGTTTTCGTATACCTACAGCCATCTACATTCGCCTTTTCCATATAAAAACAAAAATAATACTATTTAATAAATAATAATATTATTTTTGGGACTAGCTGTATCAGGGGTCTTAGTATATCTTCTGTCTGTCAGTGAAAGACGCTCCCGTCAAAAACAGTCCAATCGTTTCAGAGATTAGCGGGAACAAACAAACAGTCATTATTTGTAAACATGTATATGCATTAATAAAAGCGATTATTTTAATATTACATAGACACCCCGATTTTACTTATTTGTATAGATAATTATACACACAATAAATACCATGTTAAGTAATTTGTAAAGTTAAAACACGGGATCGTAACCACGAATATTTATTTTAGCCTAACAAGAAAAAATAATGATTCAACAATTAATTATTTGTTGATTCACCAAATTGAATAATTTTACAAAATGTTAAGCTCAACTGTATTTGAAAATACTAAGTCATGACAGGTTAATTTAACGATAAGGTGGAGGAGATTGGGTTTGAGAGAACGGATATTAGGTCTATAATGAGCGATGGAGTTAAATGATTAACGTGTAATAGAAAATCCTTTCATGTTATAGAAAAAAAACATAAATGCTGTTGGTTGCGACCTCGCCCGCTTATTAACTTCAATTCCACAGCTGGAATCTATTGGAATAACGGAATAAAATCATGTTGTATGTCAGCTTTTATAATATCAGCTTTTAAATTGGTCAAAATTGCAGATATTTAATATTTTAATACTTAACTTTAAAAGTTTCGAAATTTAATCTTAGTTTCAGCATTTATAAATTAAAAAAATATATATAATCGCCTCTGTGGTGTAACAGTACAGGTGTTGCCGTTTGCCTCGTGGGGTCCTGGGATCAATTCCCAGGCACGGCAACTTTTCTTAAATGTTTTTCAGATTTTTCTGCGTAAGCATTACATTGCCCGGGATTGGCATGTGCCTGAAGTGGCGATAGGCTTGCCACCTATCACATGAGCCCTAGTACCATGGCTAATCGTGGGTGTGTTCCTGTATATCTACTGTACTTACGAGTCGTGGATATACTAGCACACCTCTGGCCTACTCCTTTGGGGATAATAGGCGTGAAGTACTTTTTTTATAATATGTTTTATTCTTATTTCAAAAAGTGTTGAACCAATTACGGTGAAGTTTGTATGGAACCTCAAATGTATGATGGGGAAATCATGTAACAAAGTAAAACCCTTATTCTCAAGTCCATTAAAAACGCGGCTCGTTTGCATATTTCTTGTGGGAACTGAATAACAAATTTAAGCAAGTGCCAACGGTAAAATTTATAACACCCATATGGCTGGATATTGGTACAAAAATTCCATAATATTGGCAATATATATGCAAAGTTGTATGCAAAACGATCGATCCCTTGGTGGCAATAAAGTAAACAAATCACCTCTTACCTTAGATATGAGTTTTTACGTTGTCGGAAATATGTTTAAGTACATTTGTATTATTTATTTCTCTATTTTTATTATTTACTAGCTGTGCCCGCGACTTTGTCTGGGTTTTTGTTTAATTAATTTATTTTATAGAATAAAATTCTAAAATAAAAGTAGCCTAAGCTGTTTCTTATTAAATAAGCTGTCTGCCAGTGGAAGTAGAAATGAAGAAGTATCTTCACGCATATTATCCCCAAAGGCGTTGGCAGAGGTGTGCTAGTGTATCCAGGACTCGAAAGTCTCGTACATATACTAGAACAGCCTCGATTAGTCAAGGTACTAGGGCTCTGTTGTGATAGATGGCAAGCCTATCGGTACTTCTGGCACATTCCAATCCCGAGCAATGTAATGCTTACTCAGAAAAATCTGAAAAACATTTAAAAAAAAGTTGCCCGACCTGGGAATTGAACGTGGCTAACGGTCTAACAGGCCAGTGGAAGTCCCGTCAAAATTGGTCCGGCCGTTTTAGACAGACAGATAAAAATTCTCAAAAATATTATTTTGGTTTATGTACCTTGCAAATATACATAATATGCGATTTGTAAAAAGCGAATATGTAAATTAAATATATCAGTTAATTCTCCATTTATCGTTCACCTTTTTATTTATTGATTTTGTGGCGGTATAAATATCATTCAATACTTGGGTGTTTTTAAGTTATAAATAAGTACACAAAATAACTTGACACAAAGCTCAATTTACAAACTTTCGATACGGAACCCTAGAAAAAGCTTAGTAGGGTAAAATTTTATGAAAATTAGATTTTTTATGACCATTTGAGATATGTTTAACCGCAAAAATATCCCTTAAATAGATCAAATTGGGGATATAAATTGGATTATCGAAGGGAATTCTATTTGGATTTGCATTAGCATAACAAAGACCTTTCCAAAGGGAAGGATTGTAGTGTAACCTGTCACGTTGTTCCCAAAGGACTGAGGGATACGAGCTATATTTAAGAACCTTTGTGAGTTTACACACAAATGAGGTTCTATAATAGAATACAGATTGTTCGAGAAAAATATATCTATACTTATGCCATGTATCTAACTTTAAACTAGCAATTCATAATATTATGCTTATATTTTGTATCTTTATTGTGGTGTAAAAACTGTTGCGTTGCTCTTAACTAAAAAAAGAGAGTTTTATTATGTAAATTATTCAACAAAAAGCCTTTATGCTGTTTACAATAACATAATCTACACATATTATAAAATAAAGTCGGGTTTGTTCAAACACTTATAACTTGAGATCTGCTGAACCAATTTTCATTGTTTTTGATTCCTTGGATTTTTCTCCGCCCCGAACAGCAGAATAGATCTTAAAAACAAAGAAAACTTGGTGAATGCATGAGTAAGAAAGATGAATAATTTTCAATAAACGTTTAATATATATTTCTTCCTCTTTTAAATGCTGTTTTTTTGCAATTGGTTGCGCAATATGATTTTCCCAACATTTGTTGTCCATCCTTTTAAATATCGGCTATAAATAATGATTGACATTAGGCATGTTAATATTTTTTTGAAATCCACATTCCATTCCATCGTGGCTCACTCTTTCTTAGATATTTAGCAAAAGCATTGTTCGTAGACTTTTCGTCTGTCATTACATATTAAGTAAATTAAATTGATACATAAACGATACGATAAACCACGGAAAACTTGGCTTTAATTTACTTAGAAGAAATCATAGTGACAATATATTTTGACATAAGTCAATGTAATAAAAACATAAAAGTATAAAGTAGGTTGGCAGAAAAAGAAGATTATATGTGTATCAGGCATACATTCAGACATGTATTTTGTGTAATCTATTTAAAAAGAGTGAATAAAATGTTGTCTGTATTTTCAATTAAAAAGGTTAAAAATTTAATTAAGCAGAGACATTATTAAGCAGAAGTTAGAAGATTTATTCTATAGGCTAACGAAAACTAACTTTTTACTTTATCTATGATTTTTCTAAGATACATAATTACAAAGTTTAAAAACTGCAGTATCCAAAGTAGTAGTCTATAATTTTAACTATTGTTTATGTCTCGAAGGTTTTTGTTTTTCTATTCTCTTTCTGTATGTATTAATAATTTTATATATATCTTTATATTCATATTTATGTTTACTCGCGACGGTACGGAGATGGCATATGCGTTGTGTGTGTGCGAATGTTGCCATTTGTTTACAAAACTACTAATCCTATTTTGATATCATTTTCAGTAATGAGTGTGGTTTTGGTTGGTGCATTTTTTTAGATAGAGGGCACTGCAGAAAACGTTTCTTTGTGAATCCAACAGAATCAAATTTAGATTATTAGTTTTGGAGGTAGGTCGCACCTATCTCCAAAACTAATAACCTAAATTTAATTCAGTTGTCACTGATGGGCTTTGAAATGATTGGTGAAATCCTCACGGTTTTACAACAATAACTCACCAAGGGGCGCTGCAATAACGTTTTTTTATGAAACCTACGATTAGCCCATACTAGGGCCCATGTGGTAGGTGGCAAGCCTATCGCCACTTCGGGAACATTCCAATCCCTAGCAGTATAAAGTTTACTCAGAATAATCTGAAAAACATTTAAGAAAATATTGAACCCAGAACCCTACGCGGCTAGCGGTCTTAACAAGTGACAACCGTACTATTACACCACAGATGCGATTGTACAGATTGTACAGAGGTAAACATTTAAATTTACCTGTCTGAAATTGGACCTATGAGCAGAATACCAATCATATATCCCAAGCCATGGACGGTCCCAACGGATGTCCTCTTCCAGTCTTGACATGCTAAGTCAAACTGAAACCAAACTTAACTTAATGGCTAAAATACTGAATACAAATTTGCCCAGGTACATTTTACTGTTGACACAGGTAGTAACATCCCGCCAAGTAGATACCTACACAAGGAACCAATACCCTAACCCTATGCGTAAGTTCAACTTATGGCTGATGTGTTTTAGCCTGATTAACCGTTGCAGTTACAATTCAAAAGATAGAAATATATACACATCTTCACGCCAAATCCCTTGCGTGGTAGGCAGAGAGTATCGAGTGCGAAGTGTCATGAAGTTTCTACAGACTTGCTAGTTTCCTCGACATTAATTATTTTTTTGATACAAACACGCCGATTCGGAGACTCCTAACACCACTTTCAGAGAATACATGAGTAATTTCACAATAGCGTCAGTGCTAGACATTGTTGTGTTCTGATTTGGAGGGTAAGGTATCCTGTAAACTTGCTCACGCAAAAGGCTTACCATCCCAGCCTTAGGTAGGCAACGCACCATTTCCAACTTTGGTCAATAGGCGACATAAATTTATTGCCATCAGGAAATCCATCATCTTATATCATCAAAAAAATCATCGTAGAATGTCAACTTAAGTCTCGCCGGGTACTTATAGCCATCTAGATTAAAATCGTACATAATAAAAAACAAAAAAAATGTTTTTGTTAATCTTACAACTTGCATTTCTACATATACAACTAATACATACACGGATTATATTTTCAGCGTAATCAACTTATTTCCTGTAGTCTTTATGGACATCCATGTACTTCTTATTTATTAGAACTATTATATTTGTATTGTTATTTTATTTAAAACTTGTATGTAAAAGTCGGTATAAACTAACAGCTTACAAGTATACCGACTTTTACGTAGTAGACTACCCAGAACCTGGCATATCATAATTTCATGATAAAGTCGACACAGATGCATAATATTCTAAATATTGAAATTGTCTGTCATTTCACATTTATGTATTTGGTTTCCGACTTCGTCGCGTTTTTATTTAATTATTTTATTTTATACATTTTTAAAATAACATTATAAAATAAAAGTAGCCTAAGCCGATCCTTACTAAATAAACTGTCTGACAGTGAAATTTGCGCTAAAATCGGTCCAGCCGTTTTAGCGACTAGCGGGTACAAGCAGACAAACGAGCGACAGATAGACAAAAATTCTAAAAATTACTGTTTTGGTATAAGTACCTTGTAAACATACATATTCATTTAGTAAAAGGCGATTATTTTAATATTATAATATACAATTATATAAAAATTATTTATTTCTATAAATAATTATTTTATGATGAAGTCGACACAAATGCATATTCTTAATATTGAACTTGGCTGTCATTTCACATTTATGTTTTTGAATATTAACATTTTAATAACATGCATTATAAATATTTGATATACTTGCATACCATGTTGTTTTGGAATACTTATATTAAGAATTTACTTCATTTAACTTGTAGCAACTTAATGAGATATTATATTCTTCTTTACATGATAATCATTGTCATTATCACATGGGTCACGATATGATTACTAACCTCAGCTACAAAACTGTCTGGCCATATAAATAACGATAAAAACAGCGGAATAAGCACAAATTGTTTTTTTTTGTGTTATTTAACAAATTTTATCATTATACTTATAATTATTATATTTCAATTATAATGATAATTATGAATATAATACAAATATTATATAATATAACTCGGGTAACTCATTTATAAGTAATGTTATCTCTTTATATTATAAGTCCCTGGATGACCGAGCTTTGCACGGTGTTGGTTAGTACATCACTTTTTTTTAAATTGTATTTGACATAATTTACAATGTTTTTCTTGTTTCTGTAGGGCCTTCAGCTACAGTTTTCTCACAAAAAGACAAAAAGAAGGAACTCAAAAAAAAAATTATCGAACAGACTGGGTTTTGAACCTGGGATTCTGCGTATTAAGGCGCCCGATTTCCCTACTGAGCTATGCCAACTTAATGAAAGTTGGCGAAATGTAGCTTTGTATTGTTGTGATAAAGGTTTTTATTCCATGAAAACACGATTAATAAGAGAAACCTGAAAATAAAACCTAGCTAGATCAATTTATCGCCCCGAAACCCCCTACATACGAAATTTCAAGAAAATCGTTCGAGCCGTTTTCGATAACGCTGATATATATATACAAGAATTGCTTGTTTAAAGGTATTAGATTAATGGAATTAATCATGAATGGAAAAAAAAAATTTTAGTCCCTGTACCGCGATCTAAATATGCGCAGCGACATCTTTTGGTAATAGAGGAAACATTGTAACAAAAATCACGTTTTTATATGAAATGTCCCTTCAATATTTACTTTTTTTCTGCTTTTTAGTGTTTGTTGTTATAGCGACAAACAAATATACTTATAGCGGAGTCTTAGTAATTGGTTTTACCTATTGGGTATGGTGTCCTACAAACTTAAATCTAGGTAAACCGCGATTTTGCCCGCGTTCTCCTGATTAAAAAGGCAGAAGAGAAATCGGAACATAATATTATTTTAATACGCTTCTGAAGTAATCTTCAGGAGTTTTCTCATTTGGAGAGAGAAGGAAAAAATAAAGCAGGCATTTTTGTCGGTAACAACGAGTCTTTGTACCAATTTTAAGCTTCCTAATTTAACCAAATTTAAGCTTGTAAACTACGAAAATCCGATATAAATTTCACCCCCGTTTTAAGGGGTTAGGGCTAGATATCCAAAAAAATGATGGACGATTTTTTTCGTTAGTCACAAAATATAGTCTACATACCTTTTTAAGCTTTCTACCTTGAAAATTGCAAAATACTAAACACAAACTTCCACCCCCCATTTTAGGAAAGTGGGGGGTTAGATATTGACCCAAATTAGCCTTTATCAATTTCCATAGCTACCAATACTTCTGCTTAAAAATCACGCCAATTTGTCGTTCCGTTTTGCTGTGAAAAACAAACAATCACACATGCACACCTTCCCATTTATATTATTAGAATGGACTATTTGAAAATCCAACGCTCCTTCCATAAATCGCGGTGCAATTTTCATTATCTAAATCATTATGGAACCTCTATATATAACGAGTATTATCATGATCGTAATAAAGAGGTTAAAGTTTATAGAAGTAATATATCCTCTCATACGAAATCTAGACTTAAAATATATGTTTGAATTATTGGATAGCTCTGGATAAATCGAGTACGTTACATTCCCCCTAATGTTTTGAGTAATAGCCTATAAAAAACAAAGAATAGTGGCTGTTAGTTGCAATATCGTTCTTGTGGATGTGAAAAATATATTATTACTGAACTATGGAACATATATCTATCATCGTTGATGCTTGATAAAACATTCACTTATTTAGATTAAATTAATATCATTAATAACAAATAAAATAATTTAATTTAATAGTATTATTATTAATTTAACACATGAAATATTATTACCAGTAATATTAATCATAAGCAAATTATATGTCAACAATACATAGAAATACTTATTTAGATACTATAATAAAATTAATAAACACCGAAACCCGGAAATACAAGCACCTCTGTTCGTCACACAAATTTCTATCCCCATCGGTAATCGAATCCGAGACTCACGATTGGTCGGTAGCTTTAGGTAAGTTGACTATTCGACTAAAACAATTACTAAGTACACATATATTTTCACATATTATACATTTCTAAAGTAAAATTCTTAAATAAAAGCAGCCTACGCTATTCCTTATTAACTCAATTGTCTGCCAGTGAAAGTCCCGTCAAAATCCGTTCAGCCGTTTCAAATATAAGTGGGTATAAAAAGACAGACAAAAGTTATAAAAAAAAACCATGTACGTTGTAAACATACATACATATGAAGTAAAAAGTGTTTATTTTAATATTAAATACAGACACTTCAATAGTATTTATTTGTACAGATAACAATTATTTTCATTTAATTCGTCGACGTGCATCCGAATTGCGACCAATAAACAACAAACCCCAAAAGAAGTGAAAGCACGAGCCCACTTAGGTCGCGTTTATATGACACGAATTTCAGTACCGCGGCCGCCGCGCGGTGGCTGCACTGCGATCGCGTGGTCGCCGCCTGGTGACCGCGCAATGGATATAATCTATCAAGCCACCTTTGTAACTCTGAATCATTTCATAAGTTGCTTTGATAGCTCACACGTGTTGTATATGGGCGGTTTTATAGTAAAGAAGAAAATTGTGCTTGCTTACTACTTGTACTACCGACAATGCGAAAAAGTACATCTCAAGTATTCGAACGAGGCGGACGCGCGGCGGCCGCGCGGCGAACAAGCGTTGAGTTAGTTACAAAGAATTTCAAGTCTGTGTTCTAGTTAATAAAACATAAATTTGATATGGCTGAACAGCTAGAACGCGGCAACAGCGCGGCCGCCGCAAGAAAATTTTCGTCTAATCTAACTGCAGCCTTCCATCGATATGATACCCTTTTAATCTTTAACTCAAACTTCTACAGAATAAGTAATTCTTGGGAACCTTCGGAAGTAGATTCGAAACTACTGCGAGGATTCAAAAGTTCAAAGTAATATTTATCTTGGAAATTGGACACGTATTTCTGTTAGTGTTCTGTGAAGAAGTAAAATGGAAGTCTATTTCAAAGGTAGATAATCTTTTTATATCAGTTCAGAAATAAATTGTTTCCTTCGAGTGTATCTCGAGGGAAGACGGATATATGTTTTTTCCCTTCGAAAGAACAAAGGATGTTTTTTGTTGTAATATATTTTTTGAACAGTCGTGTGTCAATGTAATACGCCAAAAATATGTATACATAATAATATAAAACCGGCCATGTTCGAGTCGGACTTGCGCATGGTATCCATCAACTACAAAAACTGCGCACACTAAATACTAATTATACGCTAATAAACTATTTGAAGTGCGAAGTTTT
>DVZL01005149.1:0-12289 GCA_018236625.1 Lasaia peninsularis
TCGTAACAATGGATCTTTAGCTGAGAAACGCCTACTTGCCATTTAAGTATCGTGACTAGGTTCTTCAGATTTTTGTTTTTGATAAATATTCAGGGTCGCGAAAAATATGACTGGGACGAAAAAACACAAGGATTTTTGTTAAGCGCCTTTTATTACGGCTATGTGGCGACACATTTACCTGGTGGTCTACTGGCGGAGAAGTTTGGGGGGAAGTGGACCCTGGGAATCAGCTTGCTGTGCACTTCTGTGGCGACCATTCTCACACCATGGGCTGTGGATTTGGGAGGTGCGGTGGGGTTATTCATCATACGAGTGGTGGAAGGTTTGGGAGAGGTTTGTATAAACTATTTTATATTAAAACTAGCTTTCCGCTCTCATGAATTATTTTAACAGATAACTAGAATATACGAGTATATAACTTGTAAACAGCAGATTTTTTTCTGACTTATAATAATTACTGAGTAAAAAGATACCCTTTTTTCATGTTGTCAGTTAAAAAGTACCATAATATAAGGTATTATCATATAAAATAATCTATCAACGTATATATGTAACGTTTCATCCAAATCCGTTCAGTAGTTTTTTCGTGAAAGAGTAACAAACATCCGCACATATTTACAAACTTTTATGATATTAGTAGAACTACATACATATACTAGCACACCCGGCAATCTTCGTGCCGTCGTATGTTGATAGCTGATAATAATTTATTTCGGAAAAAGTTAGTTTTCCCATTTTTTAGGATTCCGTACCCTAAAGAATAAAACGGAACCCTATTACTAAGACTCCCTTTCATTTGTCTATCTGTTTATCTCATAAACTGTGATAACAAAAAAAAATAGAACAGAATAAACTAATATTAAGAGAAGAGGGCTGAAACGAACTGAATCATACAACAAATGTAGCACTTTTTGTTTTTGCAGATCCCTTCACTGTGAATGAAATTGAAAGCGATCTATGAAACCTTTTATTTTTTCCTCAGTTTTGTCTAGGTATATATAGCTACTTTTCCTGACAATGATTAATACAACAAAAAACAATTAACAATTTAATCTATCTGTTCACACATAATACGGAAATAGAGATTAACTTTTGAATATATATACAAAAATAATTGACATTCTTGTATGTTAAGTTTATTGTAACATAATATTAACGTAGTTATCAACTATTATTTAAACTGAAATAGAATATAGACGTTTAGCATCAATACCAATGTATATTATAATAATTTAAATTCCAATAATACAAAACTAAATTTGAAACTGGAACATGAAAAAAGTAAACAGAGAATTTGAAACATGCGCTTGTCGATTCTATATTTATAGTTTGTCGTGTTCCGTTTGAAAATGTATCTTTTGATTTTGCTTAATTGGTTAAAAATAATGATTCGATTTCACCAAGTGCCACTAATGAAAATTTATTCTCCAATTCATAGGGTCCAGTAACACCAGCCTTTGTGTTATTAATGGCACGATGGGTTCCGCCGTCAGAAAGGTCCAGGTTCGGTGCTATGATATTTGGTGGCGCGCAGATCGGTAACATCGCTGGTCCTTACATATCTGGAATACTTTTGGCTGATGGGGGAGATTGGGCGAACGTCTTTTACGTATTTGGTGGCTTGGGTGTCATATGGTTTTTATTTTGGGTAAATGAACATTAAATCTTAATAAGTGTGAATATATTGTGTAAAAATAAAATAAATAAAACTTATCCTGTAATCTATCAGATGATATCGGGGTCGTCTACCTAATCTAGGGGATTTGACTAGGACACAATTTCTTACGCAAAGCGTCTGACCTTTCAGCTCGCATCTGATCCTTCCGGGTTGTAGAGAAAACTAGGCCCAAACCTAGATTAGGTCGAATTCAATGACTCTAGGTTTAATCATTATGTTTTCCTTCACCGTAAGAGTATTTAGAAAATGTACATAAGTTAGAAAAACTCATGGCGGGGTTCGAACCTGGACTAAACGGAATAGAAGTCCGAAGCGCGAACCGCTAGGCCACCGAGGCTCTACAGTAAGTAAATAGATATCCCTTGACAAATTTCACAAACTGATCTAACCCAAAGTTAACAAAATACATGCTTTAGTTATAGGTTAAAGTTTAGTTTAATAAACATCTGGAACCGGAAATATTAATATACAAAATCTTGCCGCCGTTGGGAATCGAGCTTGAGCCTTGGGACTAGTTGATGGCGTGTACACTTCATCGTCTTGACCAACGAGACGGTCAAATAAGATTAGACCTGGTTTTCCTTTTGGGTCGCAGAGGTTAGATGGTCAGATGGCAGACGCTCTCTTTCGTGGAATAAGGAAGCAAACAAGCACACGGTTCTCCTGAATTTAGTAATTAGCTTTAAGAACATACAAAATTCAAAAGAAAAATGAATTGAGAATCTTCTTTTCGATGTCGGTTAATAGATTTATAGAAGGTCTTGAGTTCAGTGAATCTGAATTCATCCTGCGCACGTAAAAATGATAAAATTAAGATATTCAAAATTTCAGATCCTTTTATGCTACAGTACACCAAATTCGCACCCATTCATATCGGACGAGGAACGGAAATATTTGAATGATAATATAACAGCTTCGGGTTTGCATAAAAAGCTGGATCCGGTGCCTTTTAAGGCTATTTTAAGATCGGCGCCATTGTGGGTACTTGTATTAGCAGCAGTAAGTAACATTTTTATTATACGACCTATTTTTCGCGATTTTATCCGAGTTTTAGATAATTGGGTCACTAATAATATGACCCCTGGTAGAATGCAGCAACTCGCCCGGGTAGGAATCCACCGCCTCACTTATTTTTACCGCCATAATGACACTGGCGTGTTCCGGTCTGGAGTATTAGGTGGCCGGTTGACTTATCAGGTCTAACAGCCCGACCACGATTAGTGACGTGTTTAGTTTATTTTTTTATCGAGACAATACAGCGAACCAGCACACGGGTCTCCTGATGGTATAAGACAAGCGCGGCCTATAGACACCATAGATGTTGCGGGCTGTTAGAACGTGTATGTAAGTCTACCGGCTACCCTACAAGCCGGCAGGAATAGGTAAGGCGGTTGATCCCTACCCGGGCAAGTTGCTGCACAGCACTTTACCAGATCATAGTGAAAGTCATCGTATGTTTGTTTTATTAATCTTTTATCTGTTTACAAAAATGTATATCAACTTGCAGGTCGGCCACGACACTGGTTATTTCACAATGATAACAGATTTGCCAAAATACTTCTCAGACGTGCTGAAGTTCAACATCAAGGACACCGGCCTCATGTCAGCGCTCCCATACGTAGCCATGTACATCTTCTCATTCATATTTGCCTCGTTTTGCGACTTGTGTGTGAGAAAAAAATGGCACAGTATAACAACGGGAAGGAAGATATACACAACAATATGTGAGTGATGTTATCTATGAAATAAAAAAAAATTAGAGTATATTTTCGTATTTAAAATACTAAATGCGTATGTGTGTATCGCACACATACCAAAATGAAATGAATTTTTCTCTGTTTGTGTGTTTCGGATAATTTCTTTAACGGCTAGATTAATTCTGGTGGGAGTTTTTTATGGCAGACTAGCTGTGCCCGCGAGTTCGTCCGTGTTTTTATTTAACTAATTTGTTTTATACATTTCTCAAAACCGTTCATTATTTCGTGAGCCGTCTGCCAGTGAAAGTCCCGTCAAAATCGGTCGAACTGTTTCAAAGATTAAGGTGTACCTACAAACAAACAGACACACAAAAATTCTAAGAAATGTTGTTTTGCTATATGTTCTTTGTAAATGTACATATATGTACTTAGTAAAAAGCGATTATTTTAAAATTACATACAGGCACTCAAATCTTATTTATTTGTACAGATGTGTAGATAGTGGATATAATAAGGAGTATCTAACTTAGGATAATTTTATTTTGGGATTATGTAAAATAATTTACTTAAAATGCGGAGGAAGCCGCGGGCACAGCTAATGAATAATATTTAAACCAGGCTTTGGTTTAGCTTAGGTTGAATCCGAATACGCGAATTCAAATTTCCTTTAGAAAAACTTATTGATACAAGCCAAAGTTTGAACCTGTACTCCCGGGATAGAAGATAAACGCAATAACCACTGGGGCTCTCAGTACTCATGCCAATCGTCCATTCTACTGAATACTATTAATTGCAAGTAAAAAAAAATTAAGTTATCTTATATTAGTTTGCTCATTTTATAAGAGTACTTATCTACTCGTAATAATAACCATCTAAATAAAGTTTTTAGATTTACCCAAGAAAGCGATGGGATCGTCGCATCCTGACCTTATAGAAAACGTCTTTTTTCAGCCTCCACGTTACCAGCCATATTAATAATTCTGGCCTCATATTCTGGTTGTAACCGGCTCCAAGCGGTTTCCTTCTTTATAGTGTCCATGGCTTTCATGGCTGGCTTCTACAGTAGTGTCAAAATTAACGCCATGGATATCGCTCCGAACTATGCTGGAACTTGCTCAGCGATGGTGAACGGTTTGGCTGCAGTTTCAGGAATTGTCACCCCCTACTTAATAGGTCTATTGACCCCAGATGTAAGTATCTTTTTTATATTTGAAATGAAAAAAAATCTATCAAGTGCGAGTCGGACTCACCTAGAACTTGTTCCGTACCATTGTCTATTAAAACGGCAAAAAATTACGTATCTCTATATATTCTCTAATATTTTTTTAGTATATTTGTTGTTATAGCGGCAACAGAAATACATCATCTGTGAAAATTTCAACTGTCTAGCTATCACGGTTCATGAGATACAGCCTGGTGATAGACAAACAGACAACGGACTCTGGGTACGAAACCCTAAAAAATATAGTGTCACATGAAACCGTCACAGAACGTCATCGACATATCCGGCCGCACGCTCCCGCCCGTCCGACACCAAGCCGACCGATAACATCGATATTTGTTGATTCATCGCTCAATTAACTCGCAGTTAACTGTTGAATGACGCTTAAGTTGACATTAGTCTATTTATTACACTATTATAAACTCGATTGTCATCTGTACAAATAAATAAAATTGGATTGTCTGTATGTGATGTTAAAATAATCGCTTTTTACTAAGTGCATATTTATATTAACAAGTACATAAACCAAAAAACAATTTTTAGAATTTTTGTCTGTCTGTTTGTACCCGCTAATTTATGAAACGCCTAGGCCAATTTTGACGGGACTTTCACTTGCAGATAACTGTTTATGCTGCAGCGAGCTAAAACTTAAGTTACCTACTAGTTTTGTTGTATCTATCCACATTAGTCTATAATAACGACCGCAAACCAAAATATTGTCATTAACTTAAGTTTTAGCCTTGATGAATCTGTAAAATGCGAAACCGGTTGACTATTTACAAGATAATTTTCATTAATAAGTTATATGTGAAAAAGTACATGTGTTTTTCATTTAATATGAGTGAATATGTGGATTTCATTTAAAATATGAGTACATAATATATGGAACGGCTTAGGCCGTTTCTTGTTGAGTTAGCTGTCTGCCAGTGAAAATCCCGTCAAAATCGGTCTGTCCGTTTCATAGATTAGCGGGTACTAAAAGACATATAACAAAAATTCTAAAAAATACTGTTATGGTATATGTACCTGGCAAACATGCACAATATGCATTTAGTAAAAAGCGGTTATTTTAATATTACGTACAGTCACTCTAATTTTATTCTTTTGTATGGATAGGCGCTTAATTTAAATTTTATTACTACTCAGGGTTACTACTACCTTCCAGGTTTTACTAGTACCTTCACGCCTATTATCCCCAAAGGGATAGGCAGACGTGTGCTAGTATATACACGACTCGTAAGTCCAGTAGATATACTAGAACACCCACGATTAGCCAAGACCCTGATGTGATAGGTGGTTTGTGTTAAAAAGTATTTATTTATCTGATTAACGCGGGCAAAATATTGTTTTTTTTAGCTTTCATTGCGTGCGATACATCAAAGGTAAAAGTTACGCAAAAATAAGCTTTTAAGTTTTACTCAATATACTCTTTTTTAGGGTTCCGTACCCATTGAGTAAAAACGGAGTCCATTACTAATACTTCGCTGTTTGTATGTATGTCAATCAGTCAGCAGGCTGTAACTCGTGGATCGTGAAAGCTAATAGGTACATTGTCTAGAAGGGGCGCCACAAGTATCGCGCGAATTCAAAATACGCGCGTAAATCGCGGTAATTAAAATTAAAAGCCTTAAAGCGCCTTAAAACCGGGGTTCAAATCTCGATCCGATTGTTTTTCTTTTCTTATTATTCATATTTCATCAGCAATTAATTTGCGTAGTTATAAGAAAATATATATTATTCCAATAAACATGATGTACTAAAAATATCACCCAGCAAAGCTTGTTCACCCAGGTACTTTGTACGTAGCGGGCCTCTGGTAATATTATAAACTCTTTTACAAATTTAAAATCTACTGCAACGTCGTTCCCGTATATGTCAATTTCAGAAGTATATCCTCAAAGACTCGACTAACGTGATGGCGGCTGTCAGCTTGCCGTCGCCGCTCTTATATCAACTCCGAAGTTTCATGGCTTTCATGCAAGATTGTTGAAGTTTAACTTCGAAACAAAGCACTTTGAATAATCGCGTCATTTTACAACGCTTTCACGTGTCCTTTCTGCGGGCCTTATTATGAATATTTTAAGAACATGTACCTGTTCTCTGTGTAGATTAGAAACTACTTCTCTTAAGACTGTCAGGCGAGCCAGGGAACCTTTTGACGCCCTTATTACGTTCTATCGTTGTAGATAATCCCACCAATTAAATAACGATTTCTAGGGTTGAGGATGAAAAACCACATGTTTAACAACAAATTTGTTAAATAATGTAACTTAGGTTAAATTTTAAATCAGACTTATATGTGTTTGACTTATATGAGTTAGATTATATATGTTTTAAGTTGAAAATCTTCGTTTTGTTTTTGATCGAAAAATATTTGTGACCTCTTTTGTAATAACAAAAACATGAACCATCCATGATCCTGTACCAAGTGGAGCCAGCCTCAGATTACCACTAACATTGCACTTCATAGTTATTTATTGTAACTTAAGATTCACTCAAGTTTTTCAGTTTTAAAATTAATGAATTGTATAGTTGTAAACTGGGTGTCCTATTCGTAATAAAAATGCGAAAGTTTGTGTGTGTAGATGTTTGTTACTCTTTCACGGAAAAACTACTGGATAGATTTAGATGATACTTTACAATAATACTTTTTATATCATGGGTAACTTTTTAACCGACTACATCATATAAATGGTATGATTTTACGCAATAAGTATTATAAGTCGGAAAAATTCTACCCCTTGATAATTATTCATTCACGCGGGCGAAGAGCACCACACATGTACCATGTATTTGTCTTCACCAAACACGGTAGGTACACCAAGATAAAATGCTTTTTGGCTATAATATAAGTTCGCCTTTGATCTTTGTACATAAAATCGCGCAATGAGGATTTTAAAAAATTAAATTTAAAAAATTTGAGTGTTAAAGGTGGTGGCTAATGACATATATATTACATAATATTATTATATACTATATTACAGCCGAGTCAATTCAGAAACGCAATGTAAGAATGCACAGCGCCATCTATTTTCAGATTTGACACTAAATTATAATTACATAATACATAATTAATAATAAATAAAATTGAAGTTTCTGTATGTAATATTCAAATAAACGCTTTTTACTAAATGTATTATGTATAATTATGTATGTCTACATACAAGGTAATTACTATATCGAAATAGTTTTTTTTCTGTCTGTCTGTTTGTACCCGCTAATCTCTGAAATGGCTGGACTGATTTTGACGGGACTTTCACTGATAGACGGCTAATTTAATAAGGAACGGCTTAGGCTACTTTTATTTAAGAATTTCGTTTTAGAAATGTGTAAAATTTAACAATTAAATAAAAACGCAGACGAAGTCGCGGGCACAGGTAGTTTGAAATAAATTTAAACGTAAAAGACTCTGACTCAATAAACTCTGACTGGATATGGTGGTGCAAAACACACGCGCCAATGTACTATTAGGGATGTGGAACACAGTGGCACAGTTTTTCATATCCCTAATAGTACATTGGCAGAGAAGTAAGAGGCGGCACAATCGGAGAAGTGAGAGGCGGCACAAGCGGAGAAGTAAGTGGCGGCACAAGCGGAGAAGTGAGAGGCGGCACAAGCGGAGAAGCAAGAGTCGGAAAGCGGACTCTTGAGTTCCTACGTACAAATGTGAGGAACAACTGGAATGAACACTAGGATGATATATTTTTTTATGATATTGGAAGGCAAACAAGCAGATGGATTTCCTGATGGTTAAGGATACACGTCACCTACAGACACCAAAGGTGGAAACGGTGCATTGTCAACCTGAGGCTGGGATGGCAAGCTTCTTGCGTGAGTAAGTTTACCAGCTACCCTATCCTCCAAACCAGAACACGACAATGGCGAGCACTGACGGTTTTGTGGCAGGAATAGGTAAGGCGGTGGTACCAATCCGGGCGAGTCGTTGCAAGACTCTACCACCTAGTAGATAATGATGATGAATAAAAATTAAATTCAGATATTAGTAAAGTATTTGGTGACGTTAACGCGTAAATAGCGAACATCCGGGATATAAAAGCTTTAGGAAAAAAGTTGAGGGAGAAAGCTCTCTTTTGTTCCACCGATTAAGGTCAAATCTTCCGAAATGTAAGCGCCTTTGGAACTTATGGAATCCATAAATACGAAATAAGTCGTCTGACTGACGAGAGTTGATTTCACGAGCTTTGCTATAAATATTTACTTCCCCACCGACTCCTGTTCATATTTTAAATGAAAATTACATGTATTTTCTCACAAATATTTATATCTACCCACAGTAATATATCTGCCCAAGTAGATTAATGATCAGAAACAAAAAATATCGCTAGTAACTTGAGTTTTAGCTCTGATAATGATGTAAGAAGCGAAACCGGTCGGCTATTTATAAAAAAACTAATTATGTAAGTTGTGGAAAAGTACATGTGTTTTTCATTTGAAATATGAATATCCGAAAGTTACTCGACTTAATTTACCGGCTTCCCTTAATAACGACAATAACGAACACTGCTTTTACGACGGTTAGAATAAGATGGTTGATTCTTTTTTTATATAAAGGCTCATTTGGTACCTAGATACTTATACATCCAAGATTAACCGACGATGTTAGGTACCATGAGAGGTGGCAAGTTTGTCGCCATATCGGCAACAGGCAACGTTGTGTTTTTCAGATCAATTAGAAACACTCACATAACAAGTCGAACCGGGAATCGATTCCGTGATCTCGTACACCAAAGTCGGATACCGACTATTACGACAACAGACGTAATAATTCAATAACATATTATAATGTTGTTTTCAGTTTCAACAAGGCTGTATGCTGTTGTCTCTCGTCTCGTAGCTACTGTTGTTAATTATGTGTTTTATCACACAGCCTTGTAAGGCGCTAAATGTTGCCATGTTGAAAATAATTTGCACGTTTTAGTTGTATTTTGAAATGATTGTTTATTTGGCGGACGGCAAATAAATACCCGTCTCTCAATAAACTAATTACCGGCTCTCAGTACACCAAATACCGGCACTCAGTAAATCAAATACTGGCTCTCAGTAAACTAAATACCGGCACTCAGTACCTACATCAAATGCCGTCTCTTAGTAAACCAAATACCGGTTCTCAGTGAACTAATCACAGACTCACAGTAAACTAAAAACTGTCTCTCAGTAAACCAAATACCGGCTCTCAGTGAACTAAACACAGAATCTCAGTAAGCTAAACACAGGCTCACAGTAAACTAAACACCGGTTTACAGTAAACTAGATACCGTCTCTTAGTAAACAAGTCACCGCAAGAATATCAATACTAAATTTGAGCCTCGTACCTGAACTTCTCAAGCGCTATTAAAGTTTGCTTGTTGTGAAACAAACTTGATCAATCACACTGCGGTACTGGTTGATAGTAAGAACTTGTAGATAATATTTTAGACTGGTCCTACTACGAGCACCTTGACCAATATTGAGGTATTTACAGATTTAAGATAAGAACAAATATAGACAATTATTTTGTCCTATGTAAATATTCTACTAGGGCGCTCATACAATGAGCGACCCGAGCC
Source organism: Lasaia peninsularis (assembly GCA_018236625.1). NCBI lineage: Eukaryota > Metazoa > Arthropoda > Insecta > Lepidoptera > Riodinidae > Lasaia > Lasaia peninsularis. Next base: position 10,165 of record DVZL01005149.1, read on the forward strand.
GAATAATAGATGTCGCTATCCTTATTTAGATTACAGTAACGGTAACGTGTGGCCGCTCGATATATTCTAAGAATATCTAGTTACATTCAGTTCAGAATAAATAATAAATATATAGTTGTTAGATTAATAGTTTAATACGTAATACATAATATGCAATACGTTTTTTTTATTTACTTCTATATCTATGTAAAACTCTTGGGCACACAGAATCATAATAATCAAAATAGATTGATTTTGAGAAACATTCGCTATTTTGGTTTATTTCCTGAGATTTGGAGCTTTGTGAATTGCAAATAATATCAAATATTACGCGAATTACAAATATTATCTAATAAGACAGCATTCTGAGGAGTGACCTTTTATAATTTAAATGTGAATCATGTTTGAAGGTTTGTTAACTGAGACAAAGCGAGCGTCTGCTTGTTGATTATTTCTGAGGCCAACAGACTGGCTAGGACCTTGTTCATTCATGAGACGTAACCGCAGAGATTGTGCTTAAGCCAGTTCCGTAATTTAAATACATTAAAAAAATTGTAAAACAGCAAAATCATAAAACATCAAAAGAGTATCTCCATTAAGTTTAATTAATGAACTTTTTGTCACATATTAAATTTATCCTAGCACTATTAATATTTATATACTTACCTATATTCTTAACTGATAGATGTACTTATTTAATCTATTGGGAAAAAGATCTGTATTGAAATAAAATCATTATTATTTTCTTATCTACAGGCACAACATTAAATTGTTCCTTATATCGCGGAAACCGAGACGCTTCACTCGGAAATGAGAAAGAGACGTAAATAGTTTTCGTAGCTCCACTGTATGCTCTGACTCTTTCTGTCAAGAGCATCATGTAGAGTGTTGCTTTTGTGCTCATATTTTATAAAAAAAAACTCGAAATGACAAAATTTTGAGATGTGCCCCTATAGTAGCAAAACTGCGATAAGTATAGATGAATATTCTTGAATATGAAATTAATATGAAGCGCGCCACTTTTTCACGATTATACTACGATTTAATTTATTGTAGTGAAATAATTACAGGCCTTGTAGTATCACGTAACTATTTTAAAACTATTATCTATACTATTATATAGAGTTTATTTATTTGAACTAATCTTAGGAACTACTAGTTCGAACTGATTTAATTTGATGAACATTTTAATGGTGAAATTTCAGAGAGGAAGGCTATAGGCTATATAACATTATGCTATGACTAATATAATAATATGTTAACCTGTTAGATCCACGATGGCATGGTGGTACGCGCTTCGGACTTCCATGAGTTATTCTAACTTTTGTACATTTTCCTAAATGCTCTTACGGTGAAGGATAACATCGTGATACATCAAATTCGATTCAATTTAGGTTTGGGCCCAGTTTCCCTTCTGGTCGGAGGTCAGATGGCAGTCGCTTTGCGTAAAAACTGGTGTCCTAGTCAAATCCCCTAGATAAGGTAGCCGACTCCGATATCATCTGATATAATACGATATGAGACTAAGACAAAAAAGAAGTGGAGCTCAACAAGAAAAGCAAAGGAAGCACACATTGGAGGAAATTGACTTTTTTATATAACTCTTTTTTAAAAGTATTTTTTGTATTCTTTATTTATATTTGAAATGTTTTGTTAAATTTTTGTGTTTTGTTTACTTGCAATAAATATTTGTTTTCATATTGAAAAATGTATTTAATTGAGATCTGAGCGTAAACGGTAAAAAAAGTTATCGAATTACGAAAACAGCTCTCCGCCTGAATTTTTTCGACTTACACTTTACGCGTAAAAACAAACTATCTTTTTATGGTAGTCGCTTACGAATTAGCCTATCTGTGTCTGTAAATTATTACTGTAAAATCCGTAGTTTTAGCGTTACAAACACACATACACGCACCCATTCAATAACTCGCATTTACAGTGCAAGTGCGTTTCTCACCTTGACACATATACCGTCGAAGGTGCAAAAGCCGGTTTGTCATCGCTAAGAGTCAAAAATTGTTATTTACTTCCAATTCGATTGTAGCGTCAATTGACCTCCAAGATCTTGCCGCTTACTTATTTCTACCGCCATAACCAAATTGACGTGTTCCGTTCCGAAAAGTAAGATGAAACTCCAACAACCATG
>DVZL01005150.1:0-12289 GCA_018236625.1 Lasaia peninsularis
CCTTTGCTCGCCTCTTACGAGCTGCCTGGTAGGAAGGCAGTTGGTCTATTCTACATAGAGGACCCGGACCAACACGGAGAAAATTGATTGATGTTAAAATAAAGAAGACAGTAAAACATAATAAAAAAAGTAATAAACGCTCCTTCAGGGACGAAGTCAATTTTTATACAAAGAAAGATATATCTCCAAAAGTTTCATCATAACTGAAATAATGAGCTTGTTATTTGAAAAAACAGCCAAAAACGATTTTTTTATTGTGCCCTTTTATTACCTACTAAGGATGCGAAAATTTTATGTTTATACTTAAGTACAAAATACAGCTTTTTTTCGCAGTATATAATAGAATATAGTTTTACTCACAGCGGTAAAGATGGCGCAGTGCACAGATAGTGAGGTATGTCCCGATGGGAAGCTCTTGTAGGAGTCCTTCTGGTACCAACTCGAGTACTTGGTGGATGTACATGTGAATGTGTTGACGAATTCTGACCTAAAAAAAAAGAAAAAAAATGTAAAATGTCACCAGAAGTTTTGGCGGGATCGAAGGAAAAAATGTGGAATTTCTTTCGCAATTATTCAATTTCTAGTACAAGACCTATAACGCTGAGTTTTTTTTTGTTTGGTTGAAAGCTCCAATCTCGGGAACTAATGTTTGAATCTTTTTTTCGATTTTCGATATTTTTGTATTAAATAGTCTACGACTACGCTCAATAACAGAGGCGATTTTAATACTTTTACTTACCCATTGCAAGTTTTCGCAGCATCAGGTTCGCAGAGGTCGAAGAACGTAGGACGAGGGTTCCCCGTGATACCTTTCAGTACTTCCAATACAATAAAGTTGAAGAACAGTCCGTATGAGTAATCTCTGTACAAGGACATTGTTTTACGGAGGATATAATCATACTTGTTGCGTTTGGTGCGGCTTGGGTCAAAGAGTGCCCACTCCGTTATAGAGACCTGGAAAGAAAGTGTTTGTTTTTAAGTTTATTTATACTATATCTAATAATTTTAAACGATCAATATTTGCGGCGATCTCGGAAATGGCGCCAACGATTTCGCTGAAATTTAGTTCGGTTTTAGGGGGTAATAAATTGATCTAAATATTGATATTTATGTCTATTAAAACTACAGTTAAAATGTTTTATCTAGATAGGTCTATATCTTATGAAATTGCGAATCACGAGATCTATACATTTGTACTAGGTACATTATGGAGAATAGACACTATCCTTTGTTACGAAATTTCGTCCTCGCCCCGTGCTACTGTAATACTTATTGCTGAACTCGTAAAATATAGTTAAATATGGTTAAATACATTAATACAAATAAATAAAATTAAACGCTTTCAACTAAATGGGTATATATACACGGTACACATACCAAAATAATATTTATTACTATTCTTTTGTCTGTCTGTCTGTTTGTTCCGCTAAACTCTGGAACGGCTAGATCAATTTTCGAGACTTTCACGGGCAGATACTTAATGTAATAAGGAGTAACTTAGGCTTTTATTTAATTATATTCAAACGCGGACAAAGTCGCGGGCACATTAGTATAAGTGTAATATACTCACGGCTATAAGTGGTATGAATAAGATGGTAGTGACTATGACGGCCATGGAGACGGTGTCCCCAATGAACGGGTATGACAGAGCTGGATCATTACAGAAGAATCCCCTCTGATGTTGCGGCAGTACGCCGAATTCGAACAGACCGATGAGGACGAGCACTGAAAAAAAAAGAAATAGAATAAGGATGGTGGATGGATTCTTTTTTTATGGTATGCGGCAGTGTGTGCAAGTCTACCGGCGAGCCTACTCTTCCTCCGGAGCGGAACACGACGATGTCATTATGGTGGCAGGAATAAGCAAGGCGGTGGACATTACTTGGGCGAGTTGCTGCATAGCACACTTGGTAGTAGGAAGGCAGATGGTCTATTCTACACAGAGGACTCGGACCAACACGGGGTAATTCGATCTTATAAACTTATTGTAAGTACCTATATAGCGGCCTCATTCCGATCCGGTGGTAAATTTATAATAATTATTATACAGACGCGTCACAGGAACCGATTGTAAGGCATATGTGAAATAAAATATTTTCTATTCTATTCTATGGTTTTTGAAGGAAATTTTATCAGAAAAATCGTATGTTTGTTTTTTATCTATACAAATAAATGAAATTGGAGTGCCTGTATGTAATATTAAAATAACCGCTTTTTGCAAAATGCATAGGAATATTTACATGGAACATACACCAAAACAATTTTTTTTAATTTTGTCTGTCTGTTTGTACCCACTAATTCTCTGAAACGGCTAGACCGATTTCGACGGGATTTTCACTGACAGACAGCTAATGTAATACGGATCTGCTTAGGCTACTTTTATTTTATAATTTTATTTTAGAAATGTATAAAATAAATTAGTACAGCAGCTAGTCCTAAATAAAAAAAGCAAGTCAATAGTTCAACAATATAATCAAACGTCGTAGCATCCATTGCGTAACGTTATACATAACTTCCTGTTAGGCGGTGGACCCTCTGTTGTTACCAGTTCATCTATACCGTACCCTACAATACAGTCTGTGATATTTAAATGTATATTTAGACTATTATTATCTAGCTATATTAATGTTAGCTGGATCTCCCTTGGGAAACCTATGAGCAATGAAGATTAAAACATCCTACGTCCTGTCATAGGACAATTATTATAACTTAAAATTTATCTCTATGGTTAAAATAGGACTCTATTACTAAGACAACACAGTCAGTCTATTTGTTTGTCCGTTACCACACTCTACATAATGAACTGTGATAGTCAAATAGTTGACATTTTGACAGGTGATGTATTTCTGTTGCTACTATAACAACAAATACTAAAAACAAAATGAAATAACAATTTAAAGGAGGCTCCTACACAACAAACGTAATTTTTTTGCAATTTTCAACTCTCGGTGTCCGAGTCTGGACTCGTATTAGGCCGGTTTTTATTATTTTGGTAGTTTGGAATTTATTCCGAAAATAATATAAACAACGCATTACGTTTGGCGAAGTGGGCATTTTTTTTTCAGGACTTTTGTGAAAAAATAAATTAATTAACTTATTTAAAATATTTCATTGAAATAAAAGTATGTATAAAAGCGAACTTAATTAATCTCAATAGAGGTTTTCTAGTAGATTAACACAAATTGTAAATTAAAATCCTTTTTATGCACTTTTTTCAAATTTAAAATATAGTTTTTAAATTATTTCCCACTTATATTTTCATTTTAATATTCTTGAGAAGATAATAAGCTGCCGGAATAATTAAAACCAATCGACAAAGACAGTAAATTTCTTAAAAACTTAAGAATTTTAATTATTGATGATTTTTATTACACCTTTTTAGATGACAAATTTTAAAAATTAAATCGGTTGACCATAACTCTACCTATTTTAAATTGATATATTTACCTACTAATATGTATATTATGTAAATACACATTTCCGATATTTTAGCGTCAGTTCCTTGACTTGACGGAGTAGTTGCCAAGAGTTTCTTCATACTTGTCTAGCTTCCTCCATAATATTAATTAGGTACTCTCTTTATACAAATTCGGTTTATTATGTTGGAACGAAGTTCCTTTTCGCGCGTTGTTAAAGGGGGCAATCCGCTAGACGGAAAAAGGTCTTACGAAAAGTGGTAACGAAATTTTTTGCTATAGTAACCATGTGTATGTCGTCGCCGGATTGATATTTCCAAAACTCAGACACAAAGCCCCGACGTGGTTGGCAAGCTATGTGGCGAGAGCATGTTCTTTTCTCTCTCTCTCTCTTTTATAGAAAGCAAACCAGATATTTTCATTTCTATTTCCCATTGAACAGTCGCATTGCGTCGCGATGATTATTTTTTTATTATCGATTAATTATTTTTGAAGGAATTGTAATAAAAAAAAAAACGTAAACTTCGTTCCATCCTGATGTCCCTTGACACCTCTCAACTTTTTCATATTATATAAGATCTTTATTGGAAATAAATATTCAATATATATTGTGTTAAAGTATATTAAAAACATAAATAAAAAATATTAGGTGGTTCCGACTGGAAATGAAACAAAGGAGCCCCGTTGACTTTGCCCTTGTTTTGTTAGTCCCCGATATGGCCCTGGGTTTTGTGTAGTAAAACACCTTTTCTGTTTATTTACCTAATTATCAGAAAGTGAGTCAAATTTATGTATGTCAGTGACGTCGAAGTCATTAGAAGTAATTTTCTTAGAAATGACGTCTCTGCTCCGGTATTACGTATTTCACTGACCGCAAAATATGTTACACTCTTCATTGAAAATAACCGCATTCAGGTGGCAAGAACCATGTGACTGATGACTAAAGCTATAGTTTATTGTCCGCAGTATAATATATTCACCAAGTGATGGGCAAACAATATCGTTGCAATTTTTCACTATTTAATTCAGTGTTCCTAGATTTTAGAGATCAATGTATTGTGCTACTCGACAACAGATGGCGTTGGTATATTTGACACAATTAAAATTAAATTACGAAAATAAGCGTTCATGGTGGTTAAATTAAATATTAAGAAACATGATCACATATTAGAATATAATATTACAAATGCAGTCAATCTGCACGTTCGCGTTAAGAATGCAGTTTTTCATCAAAATAAAGGTGTATTGTTAGCAATAAGTATTATTATTGTTAGTACACAATCAATCAATATATTAATCAATCAATTTTTTTTCCCCAGATTATATTAATATCTTACTTAACATCAATTTTTGTTACTGTATTGATCATGTTTCCGGAATATAATCATTCTGAGCAAGGCTTATAATCATCATCAATATCTTTGGTATCTATAAGCGTATAATAATAAACTTCTATATCTTACTAATAAAAAAAGTCTGTTTGCGTTTTGGTTCTATTAAAATTTAGATTGTAAAAATTTTTTACTCGTGATATATTACGATTTTAAATTAACCCAAATAATTATATACGAAGCGAAAGATATACTAATCTTTATAGGAAATCTCGGTTATCTTTATAGAAATCTTAATCACTTTAATCGAATACATGTACATCAACGAATCGATTACGATCTCGACAACCGGAAAATCGATATTCATAAATCACCGATTCTCGCCTTTTATGTGTCGAGATATTAATTACTATCATTTTATAATTCTGCTTTTTTTAGCTCTTGAAATCCTAAAATTGTATTCTAACTTAAATTCGATTGTAGCCATGATGAAGAAGGTGAAGACACTCCTAACAAAGATCTTCCTAAATAAGTATTATTGCTAGTTTACTCTAAATTAGATAACCTCCCTTTCTGTAAGTTTGTGGACTTGACAAAGTAAAAACAAGATGGTGGTACGAGAGGGATATAGATGTTTAATACTCGGGACAGGTCTTTTTAGGAGTGTATTCTTTTTATAGTATCTTTAGCTTCATGGCAGATATTAATTTCTAGCATTTTATTTAGTAATAAAATGCTCGACTATGAAGTTAAATAAATTCAAAAATTATACCTACTCAAAACTCAAATTAAGTTTTAGCCATGAAGCTAAATTTACTATCTGAAGATAACACTTCTAACAAAGACCTGTCTCCAACAAAACAAAAAGCATTGCTAACTCACTCTAGTGTGGCCTCTCTTTCTACGAGTTTTGTGAGTTTGGCAGTTTAAACAAGCTGACGTTGCGAGGGTGAGATAGATGCTTAATATCAGGGACAGTTCTTTTTTTAAGACTGTATTATCTAGATAATACAAAGGTACTATCATAATAGCTTCATGGCCGAGATATTAATTACTATAATTTTTATACTATTCTCCGTAAAAAAGGGAATTTTGACATTCTAAAATTGTACTCAAACTTAAATTCAATTTCAGTAAAATTCAAACCCTTAGGACTAGAAACTTGTTCCTCTTAAGACGTTGATGAAAACCAAAGAATTTTCAAAATTTAATCCCCCAGGTGGTGAAACTTTTTAGAAACTAAATAACTACTAATACATATACTAACTAAATAAGCACCAAATAAGCTTGAACGCGAGTGTAGCCACAAAAAACTGCTAGTAATGGATATAAATATAAAAAACTGTTATGATCTAAACATGTCAGTTCATTAACACTGCATTTTTGTGTATTTTTTGTGGGCCCCGAGTGCATTACCACATGCGTCGTGGGCACACGTGCGCCCCACATCGTACCATTTTTTACCCACACAAATAAAAGAGTTGCCCAACTAATTGGTTATTATTTTTTATCTTTAACATGACAACACTCATGTTTTTATACTTCAAGCAATCGTTTTTTTTTGGCATGGGCTTTAGCAACTGCCATTAAATTTAATTAAATTTAATATTATTACCCCGTGTTGGTCCGGGTCTTCTATGTAGAATAGACCAGGTAATTCATAAGAGGCGAGCATAAGTTAGGCAGATGGTCTATTACTCAGGGAACCCGTACCAACACGGGGAAAATATATTGCATAATTGAAATAATATCGCTTTAAGATAAAAATTGCTTTACGTTGTTAATAAAGTTGTTTTTTCATTACCTAATATTATTATTAAACATAATATTACTTTAAGGTAGGTACAAATCATTTTGACATTAGACTATTACTTTTTCTTACCTATTACCAGTAGAGGAATATCCACACCAAGGAACCATCTTATACTGAATCTTTGATCTGAGTTTGATTTCAACAGCTGGGACTCCAGGTCTTTTCTCTGAGAAAGAAAAAATAATTTAATATTTATTTGCCACAGATATGTAACGACGTCAGCGCACGTTGAGTGAATAATCTCATAAAATTACTCGATAAATCTATGCGTTAAAATACAAACAGTTAGTTAGGTTGTAGGTTTAATATCGTATACAATATTCTTAATATCTAAGACAAATTTTATTCTTGTATGTTATAGAAAGCAAACAAACACACATTTCTTGATAGACACCGAATTGCGTTGCCTAAACTGCATTAAGAATCTCAACCCTATACGTTCCCTCCTTCTCTATACAAAAACAAGAGAGTAACCATTTAGATATAACTTCTAAAAATTAAGTTTTACATGACATAGAAAGTCATGTACCATAGAAAACTAAGTTTTTGGGATGCCGTGCCCAAACAGTAAAAACTCTATAATTAGGACTCCGCTGACCGACCGAAACCATGTTTGCTAGCCAGTTGAAATTTTCCCCGATACCGTATTTTTATGTCGCTAATAATAACTAAAACAAATACTGAAAAACAGACCGAAAATAAAGTAAATATTTAAGGAAGTCCTATTTAACAAAGGCTATTTTTTCTAAGTTGTTTCGCAATCATTAGATACATATTTAGATCTCGGTGTATAAATTTAGATTGAATATTTATTTAGTTATATTCATATAAACAGGTGGCGTTGCTATATAAATCATGCAAGTAAACATTTATATATTTTCCACTACTGAAATTTTCTTTTCTTTTCTTCACCGGTTTTTTGTAGTTGTAAAAGAATATCTCTTTTTTGTAACCTAAGACTAATATTATCGTTCGCGAAATGGCGACGTAAGATGTGAACTTACGTACGTAATATACCATTGGATATATCGATCGCATACAGCAAGGTCAGGCTAACCTTGGCAAAGATAACCTTCAGCGCGCCCTTAGGCGATGAATTTCAAGGACCGTTGACCTTTAAGGCCAAATAAAATTCGAGGTTAGGTTTCCCATAATTCCGCATTTTAAAGAACTAACACTTCATGTTTTATGTGAGTTTTACTCGTATTTTTTTTATGAACTTATAATTAATAATAATAATAATATATAATATAGATTTTAATCAAAATGTGTACCTTTTAGTGGTCAGCTTAAATACAGAATTAAAAATCCGAAATTTAACAGACTTTCGTGCAAAGTTTTATACCCCTTAAGACGGCATTTTTAAAAATACTCTAGTTGTAGATATCAACTTCAACAAAAATATTTTGTGCCAAATACCAGTCACCTTTTACTATCATACATATAGTTTTTATGATCAACTAGTTTTAGAATATATTTATAACATTTTTAATTTTCGTTATCGATTTTTAATTTAAATTTTAATTCAACAACTTTGATGAAAATTGAAATTAATAGCCAATAGGAAAAATAATATACTTATAAAAAAATACTAAATCAAGTCGCGTATCAGTTGAGGGTAGATATTTGAAATGTATTAAAATTGTAGGCTCTTTATATCTCCAAATTATATATAACTAAAATGTATGATCAAAGTTGATTTGTACTAGATAATACAACTAAAAAGCTGTCTAAAAGGTTAAACAAATTGGAGAACAATTCGAAAATGTTGTGTTTGCAAATTTATTTTAATACAATACAATAACATACAATTAATTTTTATTTAATTTACGAGCACTCGTGTCATGGACAAAAACTAGTTTAGGACAGACCTCAAACATTCGAAATACGTGGTTACCCCTAGCCAAGATCCTCTAGAATTTCGTTATCTCCTAAATTAACTAAGTTTTGAAGTCTGAAACAGCTTACGTAATTGAGTTTACGGCTTAAGTACTTTGTTATTGCATTTGGATACTACACCGCTAGTAGTGGTTCGCTACTTCGAACTTTACTTTAGAAAACTGGTAAACATTGTTTACCAGTTTTCTAAAGTAAAACATTATCATCTAAGATTCTTTGTAGTTTTTAAATAACTTCAAAAAAAGATTTTTTCATAATAAACATAATACAGCAAAAGGACGAGCATAATATCTCCAGCAAGGACACTGCCAGCCGACTGGTTAAAAAGAAATCCCTACTTTCCTACTATTATTTGAAATGTGAAAGTAACTCTGTCTGTCTGTTACGCTTTGACGCATAAATCATTGAACAGATTTTGATGAAATTTGGTACAAAGATAGAGTTGACCATATAAGAGGGATAAGCCTAGGTCGAAGAATAAAAAGATAGTTATGCATTGGTTGTAGTACGCATTGGGTCAAATTTTCAGATCGATCAACAAGTTGGTCCAATTTGTAGACATTTACGCAACTCTAATGGGTTTCACTTTGTAAGCTCAATACCTTGGGGTAAACATGGTCTGCCGCACATAAGCAATGGCTTTAGTCATCAAGTACATGGTTCTTGCCACCTGAATGCGGTTATTTTCTATGAAGAGTGTAACATATTTCGCGGTTAATAGTAAAATACGTAATACCGGAGCAGAGACGTCATTTCTAAGAAAATGATTTTCAATGACTTCAACGCACTGACCTATATTAATTTGACTCACTTTCTGATAATTAGGTAAATAAACAGAACCGTATCAGTTACGGAAAAGGTGTTTTTCTACATAAAATCCAGGGCCGTATTGGAGACTACTATAAACAAGGTCAAAGTCAACGAGGCCACTTTGCTGACCCAGACCTTCCTAATAAATCTCCTTTTTTATCATTTAGGGAGAAAGTGTCTACTTTTCTCTCGATGTACTAAATTAAATTGTGACATTCCGACTCCATCGAGTAGAAAAATAATATTCACACCTCAGGCAATAAAAAAACAGCCTCAGATCATCTTAAGTTTGTCAACTATCAAATTACAAAGATCTGAATCTAAGACCATGAAGCTAAAAGCAGTATCTGGAAATTACTCCCCTAACAACATGTCCCGAATAGCTTACTCTTTCTAAACAGGATAATGTCTGAACAAATAGATATTGAGAGAGTGAGATAGCCGGCCCTATGAGATGTTTAATTAGACGGAGAAGTCGTTGTTAGAAGTGTAATATCTGTAGAAATTTTCTTATATAACTGCCCTAGGGATGAAATATACTATTATCAACACGACATATTATCGATCAATTATTATTTATTAAAATCATGTTTTAATTAAAGATCTGGTTTTCTAATGACGAATTTAGAGGTACTTAATTACTTTAATAAGAATCGTTTAAAATACTAGATTGTAGATTTCTGTGATAAATGATCGGAAGTAACATCACTCAAATAATCCCTGCTTTCATGAGTTCAATGCTTACCACTGTCATGTCCTGATTTGGTAGGAAGACTAGATCCGAGAAGCTTAATCTTCCTGTGTCAGTTTAACAATTAATGCGACTATAAACATGTGTGTCATTTCTTGTCATTAGGAAAATAGTCACCTTGATCACCTTTGGAGGGAAAAAAATACCGGAACTAAAAGCATTTGTATTTAGTAGCCCAAGTCGTGAGAAAGGTTTACAAATGAATATCACGATATTATGACCTTCAAGACCCATAATATACAATGTAAACAAGGGTCAAACAGCGGGGGATAGTTAATTACTAGTAAGTATTAAAGGTTACAGTTGTTATCAAAAAGGCGAGATCAGATTTTAATAAAAGTTATTTCAGAACTTCAAATATTACGGAGTTACACCAAATGGCGACGATGCACATAATTATGTTATAAATTATAAATAAATGTATAAATTTTTTGGTAAATAAATTTTTACAAAGCGATTTTTTCATTCGAATAAAAAACGATATTATGCAACAAAAAACAATTTACCCTCATCGATCCATATGATGTGTATGTCTGCATGGTGCTAAATCACTTAAATAAAATAATATTTGGATCACGTCACTATACGAAAGAAAATTATATTCTTCGTTTTTCAATTAACAATAGCTTGAGATTCACAGATAATTTAGTAAATTATTGGTAGTTGTTTAAAAAATAATTAATTTAGTTCAAATGTACACTTTAAGCTTAAAAAAAGTCCAAAAATGTGTCTATCACAGATCATACACAAATAACTCGTGGAATAAAAATACTACACACAATTAATAAAGTCTTATAAAGTGACACAAACATGACTAAAGGAATCAGTGCAAATACCTGTGTCTACGTACATATTGAAACTTTTATCTATTCAGATATCTGTTATCGGAAGTAGTTTGACGCAATTGTTATTAATGCACTTTATAGATATTACTTGCCATTTGTCGGGTTCCGTACCCATAGGGTAAAACCGGAACCCTTTTACTAAGACTGCTGTGTAAATTACACAGAAGATAATCTATAAATATACAAATCGATAACAATAACATACTCCAAGTACCTACATAGCTAATGATTTCATTATTCCATTAGAAACAAAATAACGTTACACGTGTGTAAGAATGTTATACTATTATAGTAGGGGATACATATTATACTCTTTATAGTAGGGGAGACCAAGAGGAAATTTGGAGAGTTACTTGGGTGTGTTAGATAACTATATGGTAGATACCTGCGATAAACATAAAATCTTTATATAGAAGCACATGTGTAGGGTGGTCTTTGATCAAGACTTTTAATATTAATCAATAAAATATTTAAAAATGTCACATGACGCTTTTTTCTCCACTATGTAATGGACAAATCCCAATAAGTGCCCGTGACGCTCGAGTGACATTTAGTTTACTGGACTCCCTTCCATTACGAATACGATAAAAACGTCTTAAAACGATATCTCTGAATTCTAAATGTATATTTGCCAAGTTAATATGATAGGTGTGTTTCTTATCAATATGATTCATTTTTTTTAAATCCGCTGAGTCTGAATCATATTATTTTGCCAATTGATAAAAAATATTATCAATGTTATTGTTATCTGTTTCCTATGTTTGTGAAATAGTAATCAGTCTCGGGAAGTTCTTTTACGATCACTTAATCACATTTCATAATTTATTTAAACACATATATATCTTCTCGTTAGGTTTATATTGGGGTAGGTAGAATCGAGAACCAAGTGTCACGATCCCTACATATTAGACTAACTTCCACCTCCACATCAATACTATATTCACACGAACATGCTGATTTCAGAGACTCTTGACAACCTCGGATAACACACGACCAATTTAGTCGTGAAATTTCTTTGATTCCTTCACGCCTATTATCCCCGAAGAGGTAGGCAGAGGCAGAGGTGTGCTACTATATCTACGACTCGTAAGTCCAGCAGATATACTAGAACACCCACGATTAGCCAAGGTACTAGGGGCCTTGGTGTGATAGGTGGCAAGCCTATCGCCACTTCGGCCACATTCCAATCCCGGGCAATTTGATCCTTACTCAGAAAAATCTGAAAAACATTTTAGAAAAGTTGCCGACCTGAGGATTGAACCCGAAACCCTTCGTGACTAACCGTCTTAACAGGCGACAGCCGTACCGTTACGCCACAGAGGCGATAATTTCTTTGATCATTATCTAAGGCCCTTTTTACAGTCACGCCGCTAGACGCGCCGTTGGACAGCGCGCTGTTGGACAGCGCGCGTTTGAACAGCGGT